>JAHPZR010052563.1:0-13087 GCA_019787425.1 Platygyra sinensis
CGGCTTTATCGGGCATATGGTGCATTTTTGTAAAACGCATGCGTATTTGAATAAATAACAAACATATAAAATGATCGTATTGATTCACACAATTTACCACGCGATCGCCGAACTTTCGCTGCCTTCTTGGCAAAAAGAAGTCAGAGATATAACAAATGAAGTCGTAAACGCGATGAAAGAGGCAAAATGTAAAAATGCTGTTTGAGCCGTGATGTGATGCATGAAAAATTTTCGCCTCGTCACATGTAAACAAACCTGAATTTGCATACACAGAATATTTAATTAACGGACGCATTTCCACTCGATGTTTTGACGTGCCAGTCGTCGTTCAAAAGAACATCGACAAGCTGTTGTGGATTCATGTTTTTCATAAATTCAAAGGCTTGTTCAGGCACGAGCATTTTTTTTATTTCTCCTTTTTGCCCGGCCAAATATACCAATTGTCCCCCTCTTTCGGCGCGGTAACTTGTTGGTTTTTCCTTCCGTCGGCTTTGTTCTATTATTCCTTTTCTTCCTCTGCCCATAATAAATTAGCGCCGCATTTCTTCAATATAAAATAATTTTATTACAAATATAGATACGCCGTTTTTTCTCTTACACACATTGATAAGGGGGTGTTTTGTTACCGATTTTACCGGGGCTCTATTTTGCCCGACAGCGAAGCATTGCGAGCCGTCGGGCAAAATAGAGCCCCGGTAAAATTGGTAACAAAACCCCCCTTATATGTGTGTGTCATGAAAAATAGTGGCTTGAATACTTGTATTTGACTCGTATTATATTTGAAATACATTTCCTTTCTTCAAAAAGCAATTTGGAAGCTAACAAGTGCGAAGAACGTGCCGTTGTGTGGAAGTGGCCACCATTACTTGGTACCAGTCCACATGGAGTCACCTTCTGGACCGAAAAGCGCTGGAGACTAGCCTAGTTTGTTTTCGCATCGGTCTTCGAAGTGGCAGTCGATTTCTTTCGTGAAAATTAGTTTCTTTATAAGGGTAGAAATGATGTTACAATTTCACAAACTTGAGAATTTCTTATCCCTGTTTATCTCTGTCTATTTGTATGTAACTTTCCTGCAAAATTGGCTTTCGTCCCGAGTCTGTTGGCGATTGTGTTTGCAGTAAAAGTACGGTGTCTATTTCATCCACACTCATTTTCAGTCTTTCAATGGAAATTGTACCACATTTACAAAGGGAGATAGTCGTGTAGGAAGGTAATTTGACAAGTTAACATTTTATCTTTTCTTTCAAAGCATGTTTCACTAAAGTGCTGAATGCTTTCTTTGCGAGTATCTTCAGATATAGATGTTACAATCGATCAAGAATGTTTGGAGTGTTCATTTTTACTTTAACACACTTTCTTGCCAAAACTATTTTTTCCAGAGGGTATAGGGGGTGTATAAAATAGTAGTGGAAATTCCGGAGGGGTGGGGGGGTTATTTTAGTGGTCACAAAATGGAAATTCCGAGGAGGAGGGGGGGCTTACGTGAAATTCCCTCCATGGTGGGGGTGTGGATATTTTCTGGAACTACACAATGTACAAACAAGAGAATAATATTAAGGCAGCTATTTTTGCATAGGGTCTATTAGATCCTTTGATGTCTTTTTTACCAACACCTTAGATCAAAAGCAGTTTTGATCTAAAGCCCTGATTACACCAAGACGTACTCAATTAGAAACAGTCTTTCTTTCTTCAGAAACATTTTATTTACCCAATCTAGCTCAAAAGAAAGTTATTTGGAGAGAGAAAAGTTAAGAATGGTGTGGTTTAGTCAGTTTTTCTCAGAGTTTTTCCCCCTTAAAAATTGCATGTTTGCAAGAGTACATGTACATGATGAAACAATCAAGAATAAATGGGTTTATAAATACAGTAACATACATGTAGGCAGTCATGTACTTAACATTACCTTGACTTATCAGCCATGATGTCACTGGCAAGGACCCGCTGAGAATTCTGCAGGAATCAAATTTAATTATGTGATACTTACTCTGGTCATCAATCTGCAAGTTACTAATAGTTAACCCTTGAACGTACAAATGAATTCATACCCTTCTGTGATACAGTGTGCAGAGTACAAGCATCACTAACCAAGGCCAAGCCTAAACATTGTGCTATTAGTCTGTACCAAACTCAAATGTATTTGGTGGAATGGAGAATTAACTCTGAAGTGCGAATTAAAGTGCTAATAGAACCCATGACCCAGGAGAGGTGGTTTCAAATGTCAGACTTAATTCTGTTGTGCCAAAGATTGAAAGAAGTTTGCTTTGATGAAGACTGTTTTAAAAGTTACAGAGCTAGAGCAGCTGATGCTTCAAAATTCAGTTTGGCACAGCAAGAGCATACCATTTGCAGTCAAGTCTTGCTACTGATGAGTAGAATGGCAAGGCCTGCTGTGCTAATGAGTCAAGTCATGTCACTACTTTCAGAACTGTAAAGTATTAAACAAAAGTAATAAGTGCAAAACTTTTAACTATACATTTGGAAGTGCAAGTTTTTTTTTGATGTACCCGCTACAGAAAAGTCATTTAACAATTAACTTACAGTAGCTTCCTGACTGGCTTGCTGAGAACCAAATATGAAAGATGTCACACGTCGACCCAGTTCTGTAAAAACACTGTTTGATGCATTAAGGTTCTGACACTTTATGGCCTTCTAAAGAAAAGAGGAGAAGATAACCAAAAGCTTCAATGGGGGACAAAAGTGTTGAGAAGTTGGGCAGTAAAAATTGATTTTCAGGCATTTTGGACACATTTTTCCCCCTTCCCCCCCAAACAATGCTGATTTTTTTATTTCTTCGACTGCACAGACCACACCACCTATACAATATTCAATTGGCGGGTCAGGAGAATCAGATACTTTAAAGTGAGTGTCGAGAATCGGACGACACTCACGACACTCTTCTTTTCTTTTGCCAAACATACCTTTGTGTGAACTTATTCAAGGAAAAATAGTTTAAAGCTCCAACGATTTATTTTCGGGCCAAAATTTAAGAAAGTTCAAAATTTGCGTATAGTTGGAGTTTTTCGCAACTTAAAATGTTCAAATTTCACGTTTCTTTACGAAAACAGCAGGGGCTTTGAAAACGAAACTTGGCATAATTGTTATTTCATTCTTATACTTTAAAATCATGTAGTAAGTTTCTTGAAGTTTTGTTTGCAGCTTCTTAACGAAGGGTATTTGTACAGCCGCCATTTGTGTCACTTGCCAAATAAGGGCCAACTTTGACTAGTATAAATGGCCTCTGGTATATTTTATTTGATATTTTTGGAAACCTTGGTTATTGGTTTTATCACCAGAAAAGTTAAAGCTCTGGGAATTAAAATGTTCCCCGTCAGTAAAATAAAATGTTACAGCATGTTAGCGAGTTCAACTTTATGCAAATCACAAGCTTACTCTTTGGAAGTCAACGGTTTAGCCTCCCCGTATAGGCCATTATAGGAAGTACCCCCCCCCTCTCCCCCGGGTCTTGTAGGCGAACTGGAAATTCTAGTCTTCCTTGGCTCTTACCATTTATATGCTGTTAGGGTAAATGAACAAAAATCGAATTACCTTTAATTGATGATTTACTTGTTTCTTTATAAAGTCGAATGTGCAGTCTGGAATTGCCATATTTTTTTTAAAAAAAAGTCTGACATTACGCCTGGACTACCGATGATTTTGAGAGATCTTGAAAGCCATCATTCTAGGCTATAGATCAATGTCGGTAGACTAAATTTAAAGCAGCCATATCACGATATTTTAAGTAGTTTTCTGTCAAACTGAAGAAGAACCTACAAGAAATAGTTTTTAATTTCTTTTTAAAGTAGAAAACACTGGATAATAAGTACTATATATTCTATATACAAGGCTAAAAGGTTAAAAAATTAAAATGTTTCAACCAAACGTTTTCGGCTGTTTGCCATCATCAGGGTTAAAAGATGCTGATGATGGCAAACAGCCGAAAACGTTTGGTTTAAACATTTTAATTTTTTTAACCTTTTAGCCTTGTATATAGAATACATTTTACAAAGGGAACATTACGGACAATAAGTACTATAATAATATTAAAAATAATAAACTGAAAATAAACGTTAAAGAGTGAGGAAGATTAAGACAAAATTAATATGGGAGAACAAACTTCGGAAGAGACTGACCGTCCATGATGTAAAAAAGTGATGTCGAATTCAGCTAGAATATGTTTATCATTTACACGGGGATAATTTTGTTAGAAATTTGTAAAGGTAGATATACTATACGTTTTGGTTTCCTTGTAATTGAAAATGATTATCTGGAAAAATAAGACTAGTTGTACTTCTTTGAAGAAGGGCAAATAGTCTATATACATAATAAAGATTTCAATGTTATACTTGTCTTGTCTTTTACTTGAAAACTCTTCCCGGCGACGCGTCTACGAGGAACCTGCCTGCTATAGCCCGAAAGTCGTATAATGGCCAATAAAGTAATAATAACAATCATAATAATAATTATTTGTTCTAGCAAGCCGCAAGTTCCCCCAACTATAAAACTCGATAAAACCTTTTTTATATTGATGATTAAAAGTAAGATATCGATACAGCATCAGGAGTGTCAGGCGATTAACGACCGAAACATCGACCGAGACTCGACAGACACTTGGTCGGCCGAGTATCGACCAAGTATCGGTAAGGTATTGGCAGACTATCGGTAAAGTATCGATAAGGCATTGGTGGAGTGTCGACAAGACTAAAACCGTATCAGTCGACACACACTTCCGTCGATATATCGGCTGTTGCTCGACCGATACTCGACCGACACCCGGCAGATATGTCGGCCGAGTAGCGGTCGACACTCGGTTGACATATTGGCTGAGTGTCGGTCGATATATCAACCGATAGTGTTGACCGACACTACCTATAGTAAACATGATCCAATTTCTTTTCTAGTTCAACCCTGATTTGTGTAATAGAAGTCGAAATGGTCTGTGCATTATCCCAAACTTCAGGTATTTGTCGAAATGCGGTTTCACTCAAATTTACAGCTGGCTCAGTCTTAAGGCCCCGTAGCCAGAAAATAGTGTTAGCATCTGAAACTTTGGCCACTTATTATCTGTACTGCACAAACACACATTCATTCTTTCATTCATGCCTGCATGCCTGCCCACCCGCCAGTCCGCCCTTCCTTCTTTCCTTCCTTCCCTTCCTTCATTTATTCATTCATTCGTACTACTTTTAATTCACAAATGGCTAAAAATCGGTAAGTGAATATCATTTTTTACCTCATGGTATGACGCGAGTCATGCTATGGGGTTTAGGGTTTGGGAAGGAAATTCAATTAAAAATCACTCACTCACTCACTTTGTTAAACAATTAATTTATGCATTAAACCTGGATTAAACATGTTTCCCCCATATCTCCTCCTCCCTGACAAGTTTGTCTCACTATTCAAATTCACGCCATTGTCTCAGTGTAAGTATTTAGGGGGAGGTATAAAGGCGAGAATATGTTCAACTACTTGGACATATTCAAAATGGTGTCCTCTCCCTTTGAAGTGTGATGGTTGTTTGATCTCAAACCTGATCGGAACCTACCTTTGTGGAACCAAAAATGGAAAGAAAATTTGCTACAGAAAACTCGACTGCAGAGAAATGGGCATCGAAGTCCTAGAAGTGATGATAACATGAACGATTCGTGCATGAAGATCCTTTACATGCGCAAGACCACGATCATGAAATAAGCTTGCTGCAAATTGGTTAGTGTTAAACTTTGTTGATTTTTTGTTTCACCCACAACCATGAAAATTTCGAAATGTGCGGTGTTTTGAATTCAATCAATGGACTATGAGCTACTATGGAGCCTCACGAGACTTTCAAAAACAGAGTTGTAGTTGGATGGTTTAGGTTTCGATAAAGAGCCCGGCTATGGACATCTTTGGACATCGGTGAATTGACTGGCCACAGGAAGAAAGCAGTACAGTCAGCTCTCTCTAAGATGGACACCACTGGGACCGGCCTCAGCTGTCCGTCTTAGAGAGGTGTCCGGCTTATAGAGAGTCGACGTAACATGACCCCAGAAATTTTAAGATAATAGTCAACTCCCTCTTAACGGACACCTTGATCTATAAGATGGAAAGCAGCTAAGAAAGCAAGAAAATAACTGTTTTACCTTACAGTACAATTCAGTTGTCACCCCCGAGTTCTTTTTTGAATGGGACAAAATGATGACTGATTTAGTTTTAACTTGTACTTTATGTATTCCGCCGATAAGAGATAAGATAAGAGCTGTCAATTAAACGTCTAGTGTTGAAAAGAGTCACACACTTGGTGATTTAAGAATTTTTCTTCCCTAAATCGTAATTTGTAGTCACATTCAGCACCTCACAAGTGTCTGTTGATCATTTCAAAGTGTCCGTTGTCCGTCTTATGGAGGTGTCCGTCTTATAGAGAGTTTGGTTATAGTAAAATGACTGAGAAACAGCCGGGACCAGCACCAGGTGTCCATCTTAAAGAGGTGTCTGTCTTATAGAGGTGTCCGTTAAGAGAGAGTTGACTGTATGTTGAAATTGAACGCTTTATCATCTGGGACAAATGGTAAGCCTTCCTCCTCCTATCGTATGGCAGTTTGTGGAGAACATGCAACATATAATAGAATAATAAGCACACTTTGAGATCACTTTTACCATTCATTTGGAAAGTTTGCAGAAAATATTGTCACATGCCTGCATATTACACATGATGTTGACAAACCTTGTATCTAATTTCTTCTTGTTGGTGCCATCATACTTGAAGGATTTTTGAGTGGTACATTATGATAATCATGCAATATTTCAGCAGATTGAATTACCTTATTCGTACTAATTTTCGCGAGGCTTTAATTTCGCGATTTGTAAAAAATTGCGAAATTAAAGACTCGCTAAAATTAGGATACACGAAAATTAAACACGCGAAATTTAATACACTTCTATAATTGCTTTAATCAATGATTAACTGCGTTTATAGCTACATGATAATTGTCATCAGTCTATTTATCTTCTACTTCAGCACTTTCTTCATCTGAATCACTGATTTCTTCTTCTTGTACATGTAGCTCTTTTAAAACATCTTTCGTGTACTCATTGATTTGCAGTATTTGCTTGATTTGTTTGATTATAAACTCTATTTCTGTTACCTAATTGCAAATCATTATTGTAAATCAATCGTTATGTAAGTGATCATTCAATAAAAGACGGTTTCCTAAGTCTGTCTTTTCTCAATTTTCGCAAAATTAAATGCTGTAAATTTATCATTTTTTGCAAAATCGCGAAAATTAATGCTCGCGAAATATTCATGTTCCAAATTCGCGAAATTAAGGGCCCGCGAAAATTAGTACGAATAAGGTATATAGAAATCTTCTAATAAAAGCACTGTGAAGTAGCAATTGTCTACCACACTTAATGGTATCAATTGAAACAATCATTAACAAACAAACATACCAAAAAATCCATTTTCCAGGAAAAATACCTATTTGGAAAGATCAGCAGATTGACTTTTTCCTGTTGATTAACAAAGTTCCTGATTTCGAAAAAATGTGAATTCCCTTTCCGAGTAATGATAATAACAATCTTTTCCTCAACAGTAACTCTTTTTTTGAACTAAGTCAATCCCTTCTTACAAACATAACAATTGTGCCAGCACGTGTAGCCTACGAACAAAGGTATAAACTTTGCAAAGATTGCCAGATCGCAGGTTACTCAAGGATGCAAACAATTCATACCATGTACCATGAGGTTGCTCTAAGGAGCCTTTGATTTTACCTCTATGTCATGCACTGCTACAAGCCTAAAGTTTAAAATGCGTTGATTTCCAAATGAAGGACGCTAGTCAGTTGAAAAGTCGTCAACATATATACATTTTGTACATGTACCTCTTATACCTTTTGAGGAAAGAAACTCTATTGGCCAGCTTTTAAAGTTTTGGATCTCAGACCTTTTTGACGCCACATGAAAACCATCTATACTAAGCTTTCAACACTCATTTTACTGGCTTACACAGTAGCCTTAATTCTCGACAAACTCATAGACTTCCATTGCAGAAATTGGCACTGAACCAGTAGAAAATTAATTTTGTGCAGCTAGCTTCTACATTTGATTGAAATGCCATGTTGAAATAAAAAATTGTGTTGTGTATGCATATAAATGTGACGTGGATTATTTCTGATTTATTACCTGAACCTCCATTGCACGCTTTTCATTTCCTTTAGATGCGAAGATATAGAAATGATGCACCGTGTTATGTCACGTGTCACACACAGTGAGCCTGGGTTACCTATGGTTGAACTCGCTACCATGCTGTAACATTTTATTTTACTGACGGGGAAAATTTTAATTCCCAGAGCTTTAACTTTTCTGGTTTTTTTTTTTTATTTTTTTTATTTTTTCACTACATTTTGTAAATAATATGTTACAATTTAATGCCTAACGCTTAACAATATTTTACATACACTGAACTATTACAATACATAACTTACAAAAAAAAAACTCACTTGCAATACATAATTACAATAAACTAAATACAATATACTACTTACAGTAAACTTACTTACAATACATTAAATACAATAGACTACTTTCGGTACATTACATACAGTGAACTTATTACTGTATACATGTAATACTTAGAGTAAAACTAATCACAAACATTACCTACAATAACAGAAAAAACAATTCACTTACTGATAGGACATATATTACAAGCTGCTAAAGAAACAAACAGAAATATACTTGTTCATTAACTCAATTGTATTTTGATATTCTTTCCACCACCATCCCTTTCTAGGTCAATACTTCAACAAGTTTTCTCCATTTAATAAAATGTTGTGAAAGCTTATTTTTTCTCTGGCAATTTGGAGTTCAATTCTATAATTCAATTTAATCCGAGCAATAAAACCCTGAGCCGTCGGTAGAATATCCTGACACTTTTTAGAATAAATATAATATTTTCCTACTAATAATAAATGATTTATTAAAGTAAAATTGTCTTTTATGTCAAACTTACCAAAATTATCTCCCACTCCTTCAATGTTTCAATATAAATATCATTGTCTTTAAGCCAGGATAAAACATGTTTCCAGAATTCAGAGGATACTTTGCAAGAAAATAGTACATGCTTGATGGATTCTGCTGTTTCTTGACAAAAGGTGCAACTAGGAGGCAACTAAGCCAAATCGATAAAGCTTTTCGTTTGTATAGACAATGCAATTCAAAATCTTGTACTGAAACTCCCTAGTCTTCGATTCCAAAGTTGAACGGAAAGGTAAAGAGTAAACTTTATCCCATTCCACATTTATATCAGGGTATTTATCCGTTAGTTTTCTTTTTGCAGTGGGTGGAATTTGCTTCTTCCCCAAAAAGATTTCATAGATTTGTTTTGAGGAGATACATGTCGAGGATTGGAACTGAGTTTCTGTCTCCCAATCCAATTTTGGGATCATTTGGAAATTCTTCAATCAGCGACGAGTCAAGAAAAGATTTAGCAAAGCCACGCCATTCAGCGGGAAAGGAATCGATAAGGCTCATTAAAAAGAAATCGAGAACAGTTATTCGCCCGCAGAATGTCACCTATCTTAAGGAATCCTAATTTAATCATATCATCTCTATATATGGACATTTTGTCAATGCAAAGAAACCTATTGTTCCAGATAATTTCATTAATCACCTCATGAGAAGAGCTAGGTGTTTTCCTGTTTAGTTCAGACCAAGCATCTAGACATTCTTTGTAGTAAGCTGGTAAGGAGATTTTTAACTTATCCGTGTCGAAATTACAGTATAAAAGAAAACGTCCCCCTTTTTCATACCAAGTTATCCGAGAACGTATAATAGCCCCTTGAGTAATATAATCATAAAGTTCATCATAATTAGCTTGTATGCGTTCCAGTTCTTCAACATTCTGAATTGATGGCTCGGCATCACATTTTTCCTTGCAGCGACGTAATTTTCCTTCTACTTTAATTAGGTTGGCTCTTCTGCTTCGAGCTTTTATTTTACTGTAATCGATCGTAAAAAGTCGTATTTTATATTTAAGCAGATCCCACAGGACACGCTTGTCAATAACTTCTTTAAATTCTTTAAGCCACATTTTAAAATTTCCGTTGAGTAACTGACAATACTCATTGTCATTGACTAGTGTAGAATTATATTTCCAAAAACTTGGTCCTCCTTTACTTTCATCAATACCATTAAGGGCTAAAGTTATTGCAGAGTGGTCCGATTTTGTTGAAGGTATTATATCAACTGTTTCGACATGTTCTTGTAAAGTGTCACTTACCAACCAAAAGTCTAGCCGTCTCTGAATGATGGGAGATTTTTGTCGCCACAATTTAACTTTTCTGGTGATAAAACCAATAACCAAGGTTTCCAAAAATATAACTATTTTGACCAAATGATATATACCAGAGGCCATTTATAATAGTCAAAGTCGGCCTCTATTTGTTCCTTGGCAAGTGACACAAATGGCGACTGTACAAATACCCTTCGTTAGGAAGCTGCAAACAAAACTTCAAGAAACTTCCTACATGATTTCAAAGTACAAGAATGAAATAACAATTATGCCAAGTTTCGTTTTCATAGGATTGTTTTTACGCCCCTGCTGTTTTCGTAAAGAAGCGTGAAATTTGAACATTTTAAGTTGCGAAAACCGCCATTACCGTATTTACTTGTGTATAAGTTGAACTCGTGTATAAGTCGACCCCTCATTTTCCAGCTCAAAAATCAGATTTTTCATCATTTATGGTAAAAGAAATAAAATTCTGACCAACAGAAATTTACCAAAACGTCAATCTTTTCTTCCTGAGAATGTATTGAAAATATGGTGAATTAAAAAAAGCAGAGGTGTAATTGTACGCTGTGAAGTTTATCAAGACTTGTTTAATCACGATTTAAGCACGTACAAACTTTTCGATTTACAGTAGTAGCGATAGTTTATGACATTTGGGAGTAAATTGCATTGCATTTAACTAACTTTGATCTACATGTTGAGTTTAAAAGGAGATTAAGATAAGAAGACCAGAGGAACACCGAAGAGCTATGAAAAATCGCTATATAGAAACACCGCCATCTTGGAAAACTTGGTAACCAAACAACGAATTTGAAGAGTACTGGAAACTAAAATAACTCCATGTACTTTCCGAAGTTTGCCAGGTCACTAAGCAATAGTAATCGTTTGATGAAAACGAAAGTTCAGCACTGTACACAGCAGCGAAGCTCTAAGAGAAATGTCTGCTCCACAGATCAAAAGACAAAATAGAAATCATCTCCAGAAGGTTTACGTTTAAAGCATTTAACATTTATTACTTCACACTTTTTTGTTGACAAAGAAAGCACCGAAAACTAAGAAACTCAACCACAATTAGAACTGGTTTTGTAAACTCAGTTTTCTGAATGCACTTCAAGCAATTGTTATGCTAATTTCTTGGACTGCTTTGTCAGGTCTTTGTGTATGACTCGTGTATCAGTCGAGGACGATTTTTTTGGGCTGATTTTTTGGTTGTAAAAGGTCGACTTATACACAAGTAAATACGGTATATGCAAATTTCGAGCTTTCTTGAACTCTGGCTGCAAAATAAATCATCGGAACTTAAAACTATTTTTACTTGAATAAGTTCACCCAAAGGTATGTTTTGGCGAAATAAAAGAAAAATCGATTTTTTGTGAGTGTCTTCCGATTCTCGACATTCTCAGAAGGTCACTCTTAATGCTATATGTAAATAAAATAGAACAAATGTTTAAGTATCGCAAAGTGTCATTTCCTAAGTGTCTCAACTACAGTATTGTGCAAAAGTAATGCAAACGAATTTCGTCGAAACTCCTGGCTTTACGGAGCTTTTCAAAGAAATTTCACTCCACGCGATATTTCGTCGACAAATCGCATTTTTGCGACACCCACCTATTGTTTGGGACAGCCCGATCTTTCGAGCGATATTTCACGGTGGACGGTAGTTTGCTGCAATCTTTCGCGCGACAATCCGCTCCTCGTGAAATTTAGTAGCAAACTCTCCTGGGAAGATTTGAGCGCTTTTGAGCAAAGTTCGCAGTGAAGAAAATATGAAACTAGCTTTTCGATTTCTCTGTTGCGCTAGCATGAAACTTGGCGAAAGCGCATCTCCTTATTCAAGTTGTAAATTAATTGATCAACTACTGTTAACAACTTACCTTTTAGTCTCCAAGAAGTACTTAAGAGTGGGCTTGATCCCAAAAGTAAAAAGCAATACTGTTTGTTTTTTAAACAAGTTGATTCGAACGAAAAGCTGTTGCTCGAACGCTATGTACATTGTATAAAACAAAACGATTTTTCCTGCTCACCCCAGTCCCCGTGAAGGTGGTGTTTTTGTTACCATAGCGACGCGTTGTGAATAGCTAGCACGCAACACACTTCAAGTAAGGTTATTCGCATTCAAGCACTTGTAATCATGCCAAAAGTCTCGAATTATACGAGAACTCGAATTGAGCTCCTCAACAAACAAGGTCTCCCCCAGTTGGGATATTGAGGTCCCTAAAAAACAAAGGTTTGGTCGTCAGCTTTTCAAGCGTTACATGAATCATCAAGATTGAAGAAGCTTCGGATTACCGCTCTGTGGCAAATCGACCGCATTCTGGCAGACCTGCAAAGCTATCAATATTGATGTATTTACTTTAGGCTTTTCGAATCGGCAATTTGTATAGTCATTGGCAATATTATAAGGTGACTAAGGCAAAATAAGAAAAAGGGAAAAGCAAACCCGCTCAGATTAAAAGTTCATGTTAAGATTTTCGTTTGAGTTTTGAAAATTAATGTACAGTGAAATCCCGCTATAACAAAGTACCACAATACCAAAAAAATGTTCGTTAAAGCGGCATCTTCGTTATAGCGAAGACCCCTTTATAACGAACTATCTGGTTAACAGCCAAAATATTCGTTATAGCGGGGTAACCAAGCTGGATGGACCAAGCTAAACAATGAAATATACACCACGCAAAACAGTCTACAGAGCTACATATAAATAAAGCAAGGCTTTGAAGGTCAAAGTTTCCCTATCTTGACCAATAGGAGTTGTGTTTGGCTTATCAACCATTTGTATCATCATGCCGTTTTTGAGTTATTTTTTTGTAAAAAAAAATACTTCTT
>JAHPZR010052564.1:0-17500 GCA_019787425.1 Platygyra sinensis
GTCCGTCCCTAATCTAAGCGGGTTGTACTAATTACAGTCATATTTACCGAGCAGAAAGTGATTATTTTCAGCTTTTTTAGATGAAAGGCCGTTTAAGGCGAATGTAAAATATGAAAAAAAAAAAAAAAACAGACAAAAAACGCACTAAATACAGCCGCTTGATTATAGCCTGTGTACAGCCACCCCAGCCACTTTGACAATGTTATGGCGAAATTCATCATCAGTGACTGGAAAGACGTATGAAAAACTGACGTCAATTTTGTTAAATTTATAACCGCACTACATATTAAATGATGACCAGTCAGCTTTAACCCCTCCTGGCTTAGTCGCCCCCCCGGGTTGAGTTTCCACTAATTAAAATAAACTTAAGAACTGATTAGCATAACCAACGCTTTCTTACGTATTAAGGCTAGTTTTGAAAATAAAAAATCTTAAAACATGCAGCTGCTTCAAAAAACGTTTTCCTGCGGCTGGCGGAAAATGAACAATTAAACCTTGATCAAACATTGCACATAAAAGAAAATGAATGTAGCATCATCCAAGGAGTTTGTAACATGACATTCCACATCTGCGCATTAATAGAACTCATCTTACTGTAGATATAAATCGGTACAAGACTGCTAGGGCTGGGGGTGGGGGAACTCCTATATAAAAACGTGGGGATGTTCGTCAGAATATTTGAATTAAACCCTAAAGGAGATTAACCCTGGTGTGGCCTGATCTTTATTTGAGTCCTAAAAGGTATCACTTAAAACAGAATATACTTGATTACCAGTCACTTTTCAGGAAAGGAGCCTGCGCTAGTAGACGGGACTCGAGAAACCAGCCGAAAATCCAGCACAGAAACGTAGCCGAGGATTCTTGCTCGCTTCCGCTCGCAAACCCCAACCCCCACCACTACCGTCCGCGTTGCTCCGCGCTCGCATCGCTCGCTTTTATTTCGCGTGATATATACCTGGATTTTTGAAAACCGGGTTAGCAATGCAAAGATAACGACTCATTCTACTACTTGGCAACTGAAAGCAATAAACACGTCCAAAGGCCGATTAAAGTCGTTATCTGACTGCCGGGCAGTAAGTTAATGGTCCATAGAAGCATTCCAACGAGTCGAAAGTTAAAGGGGCTCAGTCACGGTATTTTGAGTTATTTTGAGCATCGACAAAGTTACCGTTAAATTGAAGGAAACCTGAAAATAATACTTTACAAAGATAGAAAAACATCAAAGAGATAATAATAAACCATAAAGGAACAAGAAGATTGACACGGATAGCAAACAACGAAATTGAAAAGTTGAGCTAAACTTTTTAACCCGTTCAACCGTGACTGAGCCCCTTTAACGTGACGCAAATTTTAGAACATTAGTCAGTAACCTGACTTCTAGCGAAGTTTCAAAGCGGTGTCATTTCAGTCTACTGAGAAATTTATAAGTCTAGTGAGCTGCAGCGAAAGAGTGCCTGGTTAAGGCTTACATAACGACCAACACTGCTTTTTTCACGGTCCGATAAACAACAGGATTTTTTTTTTTTATTTAAACATATTTTGTATTGTTTGCCCCAAAAGCGCCTAGGCTTATCAAAGGGGCTTACAATAACACAATAATCAGGATTTCGCATGGAATACGCAACAAACTGAATGAAACATATTGCACATTTAAACAATTATCAGGGTTTACCTCGGTGTAAAAACCGCGTAAAGTTTTTATTTGTTTTTTAGCTATTGTTAGGGTTAGGGTCTATTATGATGTTGACTTCTTTGTTTTCTTTGTTTTACGTCACTGGTGAGTGTCACAGGTTTTTACACCGAGGATGAGCCAATTTTCAACTGCAAGGTTAAAAGCAGTTAATGGTCACTTAATGCTTGTCTTATGTTAATGATTATTCAGGTTTAAGCTGCTATGTTCTCTCATGGCTACTTTTTAAGGTTTGTAGTGAAGATGCTGGAAACCTCACTTAACCAGACAAATCACGCGACGATTTTGTTACAGTTATGATTAAAGCGATATAGGCAAAAAATCCACTTGTGATATAAAGTGATGTTTCTAAAGTTTTGATCGTTTGGGCTAATCATAACTTTTTTACGGTGAATGTTTTTTTTTCATTATTATAAATTCATTGATTTCGTTTTGTTTTCCTGTAACTCAAACACGAGTAAATTTTCTGTATTCCCTTTCGTTGAATTAATATAACACAATTTTCAAGACTATTTTACACTGAGTTGAATGCTCAGTGACTTGGCCGTTGAATGGCAGTGAAACTGGAGGTGTCCTTGTTTGTTTGAAAACAACTTGAAGTAATATATCAAACACGAGCGACAGTGTTTCATCGGGATATCCAAACACCGAGAAGAGAGTTGAAAATACGATGCGCAGCGGAGTATTTTTAGGAAATTCCAGGTGTTTGGATAGCCGATGAAACACTGTCTCGAGTGTTTGATATATCTTCTCAATCGAAACAAACAATAAGGAGTAAACGGAGAAGTAAAATCGTCAAAATCTATGCTAATTAGGCCGGGTATCCAAACCTCCTTCACGGCTGTGATTTGCTTTGTTTTAACTTGATGAATTATTAATGAGTTTGAGAAGCATAGTTATTAACTATTATTTATATTAAGACCTGTTTTTTAAGTGAGGAAACCTGACTCAGTATAAGCCCCGTGGTTTCCTTCAGGTCTCCTCGCCATTTACTTTTATCTTTGCTGTTAAATCTTAAAAAACCTCTGCTGTAAAATGTTGCATATATGGCAAATAAAAATGAATGAAATGAAATGAATGCTTGAAGTCACCTCACTGTTTTTGTTGTGTAAATCTAGTTGTTTCATAAATAAATTTTATGCTAACTAGTTGGCATTTAAACATCATATTGACTTAATGCTAACTAGTTTGCATTTAAATGACATATTGACTCAATGTACAAGTCAGAGAAAAAGTTGCAATCACGATACAGTAGGCAGGTTACCTGTTAGTTTAAACATTTAGGATTAGGCTCAGCCACAGATACTGTTGTCTGCCTGGCTTGCTAGCTAACCGGTCTGCACAGTCTGGTTGTTATGTATATTATTTACCATTTACTAAAACCTTCGTCGGTTTCTTGATTATCAAACCTGTCAGCCATCTGCTGCTGCCCGGTTCTTTCAGTGGTACTGAATAGACAAAAGGTGACCGCTCAAACCATTTAGCGAATAAGAATACAATAGGCCATTTTACAGTTGTGTGTACAGTTAGCCAGCCTATCAATGTAAGTCAGGTGGTGTGACCTTGCTTTGATACAAACCTTTCTATTGATTGTTATCTTCTAGTTCTCATGGTCTCCTTTTGTTTTCTTGTAACTCCTGTATCAATAAAACGTTCGATCTTCCTCAGTAGTTGAGTCAACAATCATTGGAGTTGAAAGTACGTTTTTTTTTTGTGAAGCAACTGTTGTCCCGATTGACTTGATGGTTTCAAGTGTTACCTTTTGTCTGCAAACAATTTATGCTTACACCGGCAAACAACTGCTTAAACAGAAAACACATCTTAAAGAACCGGTCAATAGGAGATCATTGAGATATCCAATCAAATTACAGTAATTTTACGATCATTATGTATATTTTTAACTTGACTTTATTTATTTATATATTTTATATCATCTTACTTTTATTTAACTTATTTTAGCTGCAGGTCCACATCAGCCTTGTGCTGCCATTATAACTTAACCTGCTTTATCAAATAAAAGTATGTATGTATGTATGTATGTACTGACAACTTTAGATGAGGAAGCCACATCAGTCTTGCTGGTTTTCCTGTGCGTCATCTTGTCTGGTCGAATTGGAACTTGAAATTGTTGGGTTTTCAGGAGGGAGGAAAACCGGAGAACCCGGAGAGTTGACCCTTGGAAAAAGAGCTAAAGAAACGAGAGTCAACAACCAACTTAACAGTATCGAACCCACGCCTCACTGGTAGGAGGCGAAAGATCTCAACAAAGTTGCCTGCCAAGAAATTTTTTAATGCACGGGACTCCACAGAGACCTCTTTAATTAGCAACTAAATGGAGGTTAGGCATGAATAAGAAATAACTAGCAAGACGGTGGAAAATCAGATTGTATGAACAAATCAGAGTGTTGAATACATTAGCCTTGTTCAGCATTCGACGGTCTCCGATAACTTATAATTCACTCCCTGCCTAATGATTCGTTGCACGCGTGTTATTGAAATGAAACTACGTGTTGCGTGTTTCCATGCGTTGAATCAATTACCAGTTGAGTCAATAACACACGATTATCTTTGCTGTAAAGTTAACTTTTTCCTAGCTTACTAGAATGGTATTATGGTTTCAAAAGGCCAGGCTTTGTGTTTCACTCCTGAAGTATACACACTGATTACAACCTTGTGTCTCCCAAGCATTACCCGCAAAGAATTTTCAATTAAAATAAATGATTTTGTTGTTTGATAAGTAGGGGACTAATCTGGAATTCGCTTTTTTTTAACAAGTGCATGGCATCCGGACACTGAGATAGACTTTAACTTGTAGCCTTAGCCGTTTTAAGACGTCTTCCTCTACTACTCTATCTCTCTAATCTTGTTCCTTCAACTTCTACCTCCGCTCTTCTCTTCTCATCTCTTGCTCTTACTTTACAATGCACTCACTTTTATGCAAACTCTAGCTACTCTCGAGAATGAAGCCAAGGGTAAACCCGATTGCACAATACAGTTAAAGTACTCGGACGTAAATCGTAAACGAACGCAACTGACTTGATAAGGCAATTGAAAACTAGAAAAGTAGGATAATCTTTAACAACAGCTAATTTGGATCTATCAAGGGGAGTTAGAAGCCAAGGTTGCAAGAACGACACAGAACGCATGTTCACAGGTGACAGTCGAAACACGAAGCTCTAGAATGAAACGTTTCCAAGAGATAACAGAGAGGTGTGCAAGAATTGAGGGTTCCACATCTTTGAGTTTTGCTTGGCTTGTCAAATCTAGCTTTCTTAAAAACATGGTTTCTACTGAAATATTTGGCTCCACGATAATTGAATGGTTTAAAGCGATCAGGTTTTGTTTTCTTGCAGCACAGATATAAATACAACTTTGTGTCTTCCATTAGTGGAATCAACAATAAGTTGTATCAATTTTCCTGGTACGAAATGCTTTTCTTTTGTAATAACCGTGTTCTTTAGTCATTCAAATGACCTCGTTTTGTCTCCTTACCACTCAAGTGCAAATATAGCTTTGCGTCTTCCCATTAGCTGGATAAATAATATGTCGAATCAATATTAACTTAGCAATTTTCTCTAAAGTGAACCTGGTTTTCCCATTTACTTTAAACACTCGTCTTTGCTTCAGCAGGTTTACGTAGTTGTTAAGTGCACTAGACAGACCATTTTTGTGAAAGAACTAAAATGACAGCCAGCGACATATGACATTCAATTCTGCACGAAAGGCTATATAATTTGCAACTTATAGAGGCTGGGTTTAAACAGAAGACGAAAGCCGACGAAGAAGAAAGAAGAAAGAAGAAAGAAGAAGGAAAGAACATTACAATACCGTAAGTTTTGGTGTGAATTAAGGACACCCGATGTGTAACATGCCAAACAAGTAGAAGAAGGGGTTCCATACTCTTTTGTTGCATTGAAAGGTAACTACAAGAAACAAAACGAAAAAAAGAAAAATTGTTATCGTTAAGAAAATCACAACTGAAAGTTTTTAAGGCAAAGAAGAATCTTTATTGGCACTTTTTTTGTTTAATTTCTCACAGTTTTTTCCCAAAGGAAGGTTTTTTTCTTCTTAAGAATTCTTGTACCTTGGCCTTGAGGGGTTTTCCATCGCTGTAAACATCAGTCACCTCTAGTGGAGAAAATCTATCATTGAGAACTGAGAAATGTCTCTTCTGTGTTCTCTTCTAATGGTAAAATTTCTACACCGGTCTGTTAATCATTCGTCCCTTGGTGTGCAGCCTGCATAGTTGACTGTAGGAATAATTTCATCTTCCCTGCAAAAGGCATCCGTACTTCTTAGCCTCATTTTTCTTTTGGGAATATTGCCCTCCGGTATCAAAACGACAACTTTTTCTTTCAAAGGAATTTTTTCCTTCGCTTATTTGGATCGGACTTTGGCTGACAAACGAGCCAACGAGATCAGAAGTGGTTGTGAAGTTATTGTTGCGGTACCCCTTTATACATACAGTCAGCCAGTGAAATTTCCGTTCTACTTTCCTCGGTGGGTTATCAGCTGGGCTTTCCAGATCTTTCCCAATGGCTAACAAAGCTGGGGCAATAATATTTCGTCCTCAGGAACTCAAAGAGTTTTAAATGACTATTCGTTAATCTCGGGGGAGGATGTACAAGTGAATTTGTAGTAAGAGTTCTGAAGGTCGGTCGAGGCAGAGCTTTGTAGTTGAAGTAGGATTTCGCACAATGCAAAATAAAAAAAGTTAAAATGTTCAGTGTGAAATGAAGCGGTTATGCTTGCTGTTTCCAAAGTGCCTACACACCACAGTGTTTATACCATTTCCTCGTATTTATAATTTAGGAATCCGCATCTGATCATAGTCATGTAAAGTTGAACACTAGAAATGAATAAATTATTATTATTATTATTATTATTATTATTATTACTATTTTGAAGCTGTTTTGACTTCTTGTAAATACATGTAGTAACAAAATTATTGCAAACAAAATAAAATTATTATTATTATTATTATATTAACCAAACAATATACATAGGATTAAACCGCCGCTATGCATGATCCCTGGGAAACGTTGAGTAACTACAATCGAACTAACTTTTAGGTCAAGCTCTATCGAACGCAATCATTGGTTTTAAAATCCATATATTAATTAAGCAAAAAGAATATTTGACTATCTCTTAATTTGCCCGGGAATGCTTTAAAAATACATGTATACTAATATCACTTTCGACCCGCGCGGCAATTTTTCAAATGGAACGAACTGTGGTAAATTATGCGACGCTGCCTGAGCGCGCGTTTTTTTCCTTTCAGAGTACTTAGGTCTGTTGATCGACAGCAGATGCAGTCACTAACCGGATTTGTTCTTGGTAAACTCGAGTTGGGTTACTTGGTTTCACTCGAGGCCCCGTGAAAGAACCATCTGATAATCAGTATGTTTTGGATTCAACAGCCGACTCGGTCGCGCGTGGAAGATGCTTTCAGGCTACGAAACAATTGTAAATAGTATCAAATTGGCTATGAGAAGATTATAAAACGCACTACAGAATTATAATCTTGTTATTTTAACTTATATAATTAAAATTCACGCACAGTTGCACAAACCGAGCACTTATGCGAATAGCAAACCGTGATATTTTTGGTATCCTTGATATTCTTGACTCTTTGTTTCATTTTTAGAAAAGCAAATGTAGTAAATTATGCGATATAATGTTCGGCACGCTCTTTTCGTTCTAGAATGTTTGTTTGTTGGCTGCGGTTTCTGCAATGTTGTCTTTTACACCCTCTTTTATACTTAATTGATCTCTAACTATTTTATTGTCAATTATTTTATGCTCTAGTCAGTTCAGTTTGTTGTAGACAAAAAAAAACAATGCCAGAGTGAAAAACATACCCTAAAATTTCAGACCAACATGGTCAAATCTATGCCTTTTTTTAATCTAAAACAGCTCAAAAACCATAGCTTTTGGGGCCGCACATACCTACCTAGCCTATATACCCCATGTATTGGAGTACCCACTGAGCCTGGTAACATATCCGCTAACAAGTTTTATCTTCAATTAACAATATTAAGATGACTTTGATATGCTTTACTAACGACACTGTGGCGTTTCGCGTGGCTGCTCATCTTTTATTCTCCCTTTTCACAAATAAGAAATCAAATCGTAGTTATTATTGTGGGCAAAGCAAGAATTTGGAAAGATTAAACGTACAAATCCAAACAACGGCGAACATTGCAACTGATCCAAGAATGAACTTGTCAAATTTTGTTGGAGAACAATTTCGTATGAATTTGATCAGAAAAAGTATCAGACTTGCTCCGTCACAGAACAAAAAGTTCAGGTGAAATTCAACATATACAATTTTGGCGCCATTTGGAAACAACAATTATAAGATTCATGTTGTAAATTCTCATATAAGAGTGATTAATGACACATCCATACAAGTGACAGAACGTAATTTTCTTGCCCGAGTGATCGCCGTTATAAAAGAAAGCGCGCTAATAAAAATTAAGCATTGGACTTAATGGCCTTTACTTCACAGCTTCACTGTTCCAGGTTGTCGGAGTCGCGCCCTTCTTGTACGTGAGTTTCTAAGTTTTATACCATTTCTCAGTGTCAGTCATCAGTGTGGGTGTCGGTTACCCAACGCTTTTCGACGGTTGCTGATCACACGATCACTTGAAATCGTTCCAATTTAATCTTAATGATTAATTTTAAGATGAATGTTATGAAAAAGCTTCTCCTATGAATTTCACGGCTTGTTTGTTTTCAGCGATGGACTTTTCGCCAGCGCGCGTTAAGTACTGTAAGCATTTTGGAGCTATCATTATCACAATATGTATACCTTAGGGATTCGTGAACCTTACCAGCGAAAATTTCACTCCCACTTAGTCCAGGCCGCTCTGAGACAGAGAGTGAGAGAGGACCACAAAGATATTTTGCGCGTTCAGGTTGTACAAAGTAGCTAAAGCGTGCAAAATAGTTTTATTAGGCTGCTCTAATGATCCGAAATTCTCGAGCGGGGGCACATTCTATCTTTCTTGATTATCGTTTTAATCGGCGGCATGAGTCGTTACCGTCAGCCGAGCGCAAGAGATTTCTTTCTTTTAAACACTGAGGGCATCATCTCGTCTAAGTGATTAGGTAATTCTCTCAACCGAATAATTACTTGTTTTTACAGGTTAGTAAACCATTGCTAGTTTCACCTTTCAATGTGCCAAAATATATTCAAAATGTATCATTTCGATAATATCAGATTCACATTCGTGAGCCAAGCATAGCTGATTTTTGTAATGTGGTTAATTGCCAGCCTCTGGCCCGCGTACACTCAAGGGTGTACACTTGAAAAAATTGGGCGCCAACTTAACCGTCAACTGGAATAGCTTAAGGCACGGTCACAACTTGATCTAAATATCCTTTATCCAGTCTCGTGAGAGTCGTTTTTACAGTTCTTGTTTAAAATGTTCGTTTATTTTCTTATTCCATTTTAATGAAAGGTATTCTCTGTCGGTACGCACTCCAAAAGTATTTTTCCCTCAAACCTGTAAGTCACTTTTTTTTAATTTCTATTTTTTTCGATTGTACATACATCTGTAAACCTTTATTCCTTTCACTTGACATCCGTTATTTACATGTCTTTTTCGGTACACATAACAGATCTGATTACAGTCAAAATAACAATATTACTAATAACCCTCGATGTTCTACCACTTAACTTTGAGCCGCAAAGATGAAACGAAGGTACTGCACGATAACAGCATGGAATCTCTTCTTCAGGTTTCTTGAACTACCTAGTAACTAATGCAAGGAAATAAGAAAATATCTTTGAAATTGGACTCCAATTGCCTCTGACAACAGGAAGATAACATCATATTTATTTATTGGTTTGTCAGTGACCAGGCCAGCCACGTTTCACACTAAAGTCAGGTCCATGTCGAAACTTTTGAAAGAAAAAAGGAACAGTAAAAATCGTATCACCTTGAAGTGTTAAATAAGCTTTGAGGTGGTAAAACAATTCTGATGGAAATAAAATATTCATTTGATGAGACGTTCATGCCGTTGAACTTATATATTACCAAGGCACAGGAAGTTAAAACATTGAATACAATTCTTATAATTGAACGACAGAAAGTTTTAAAAATTGCAATTACTGTGCTGCAGTGTGCAATGGTTTCACTATCACTATTAAAACATGCTAAGAAAAGAAGTTATTAGGGGTGTCTAGCCCTTATTATTATTAAGGCTTGTAATATTGTTTCGGATCATTCGTGGCTAATGGAAAGCTTTTAGCGTTTGCATTTTCAGTTAAGAAATTATTAAGGATGGTTACAAAGATGAAACTAGGCAACGCAACTCTACTGTCCAATGAAAATTAAATAAACTTCAATGCCCACGTAGATGAAAACGGAGTTTTGACTGCAGTGTCTTCAGAAATCATCTTCACTCTCCTCAGGCAGGTGAAGCTAAAAGAATTGCCTGGCACGGTTGAAGATTTCTTGAGGTTTGTATAGCTATCCACACACGGAACAAAGCATGATAGATTTTAAGAAAGGCCGAATTACTGATATTTTTACTTTCTATTGTCGGAGAAATCACCCTCAAACGCTTTTTTCAATGGGGATAACCAAGGGATAACCATGATAGCGCTTTTCTTAAATTATTTCTAACTGGAAAGTGCAATCCCAGCTGCTGGGTACATCGACTGAATGAGAAAAAAAAAACACTAAAATTGCTTGAATTTGTTCGTCACAGACATGTTGATTCCAGTTTTATTAATCAAATCATTACAGTGGAACCTCGATTTAACGAACCTCTATTTAACGAAGTCCTCGACATAACGAACGATGTTCTATGTCCCGACCAAAGTTACCGTAAAATGTATGGAATAGAACCTCGATATAACGAATTCTTCGATATAACGAACATAATCCGGAAGCCCAAACGTAAAATCTACCTCGATAAAACGAATTACAATGTCAGCACGCGACAGAAGATGAACGCTGAACAGATCAACAGTCAACAAATGCTGCAATCCTTGTGGTAAAGAGACAGCAACCTGACCGCCACTTTAGTATTCTTTTGTTTACTTGCAAATTAGCCCTTGTTGCCTCGTTTGAAGGAAAATATTCTTTTGAATTTTGACTTTAAGAACGAGGCAACAAGGGCTAATTTGCAAGCAAACAAAAGAATACTAAAATTGGGGGCCATTTTGGAATAAGGTGTATAAATGTCATAGACATTTGCACTTTAGTATTTCTACAGAGAAGTCACCTGTGTTACAAATCAATCATTAATTATGACCTCGATATAACGAACATTTTGGTCGTTTTCCCCCAAATTCGTTATATCGAGGTTTTCGATATAACGAACCCTCCATTTAACGAACAAATTTGGCCGGGCCCAGCGACTTCGTTAAATCGATGTTCCACTGTACCGCTATAACAATTATCTATAACAATTATCTACTGCCTAATTTACGTTGAGTCAGTTCAGAACAGTTCAATGCTGGGGCCATGCAAAAAAGAACGCAAATGTTATGATCTTTTGTGAAACACTTCTGAACTCTAGCTTATTCTTTAAGATCGGTAAAAGAACACGCTCGCGACGCAAAAAACACAGTTTCCGCTAAGCGTGGTCATTTTGTAAAGGGTGTGTCAGTTCTCCAAAGCAATCGCCTTCTGTACAAACGAGAAATTTAGGAAATGGTTTAAGGAAAGATAAAACGTTTGCTGCCGACCGACTCACATGCAAAGAAAATGATCAGATTTTACTTTGTTCTCTGAAATGCATACAGGCGTTAAGGCGGGGGTACACCTTAATTTAAGTGAAATTTTGGTAAGTTTAAAGAGATGTTGAAAGGGAAAAAAGGGTTATGGAACACCACCAGACAGTTGCCCGACCGCACAATGGCACCCCAGGTTGTTGTGCAGTTGTTTGGAGTGTATCTACCAATTTTTAACTTCAAACTCTAATTTTAAAACAACAACAAATCTTCAAAATTTCCTATTTCCATAAATTTTACTAATCCTTTGAGAAAAACTATTTATCTCCAAATATACCTAAAATCCCCCAAAAATTAACAAAACGACCCAAAACATAGATATGTGAAATGAGCATAGAGATTCTTGATTGCTTGAAACGTAAACGAAATATTTGCATTAAAAACATAATACCCAGCCAAAATACGGCTTTCATGTGGACCCCGGCTTAAGCTTTAATTATACAATGTAACTGGACAACTTTATATTTTAAGCGTGAACTCTTTTGTGTTTAAATTATGTGTACAGTATATTCAAAATACGGAAGACGTCGACTGGAAGAGTAGTTATTATCCGTTAAACAGCCTCGAATCTTCAGTTCCTTTCAGTTTCTCTAAAGACACTCCTTGCCTGATTCATAAGAATTTATGTTACAAGCATATTAGTTATTTTATAGTAAACCTCTCATGATAGAATAGCCTATGAACACTTTTCATCATTTGTTATTTACATCTATTATATGGCTGGTGTTTGTAGCCGATATAACGCGCGCTCTGATTGGCTAAGTGCAGCTTCACGCCAGGGCATTATTCTCCCGTAATGCCCACGGGCCGATTACGGATTATGCAAATTAGGAAAGGAAAAAACGCGAAAGGTTATCCAAAGCTAGACCAAATTTGCTTTATTTACATTGAAAATCGTTGTGATACAAGACAATGAGTGACGATTAACATTCAGAGAGTTAATTATATTACTATTTTAAGGAAAAAATGAAGTTACATCAGCAAATTACGAACGAGTTAATTGGTCAGGAAGAAATTGAAATTGAAATCAAAGGAAAGGAAAACTGCCAGTGAAATGAAAACATTTCAGCGATATTTGTCGTCAATAAACAAAGGAAGCATAGTAGAAGTTTTGGACTTACCGGCTGCTGTCCTTGACCACTTATTGGCAAAGTTTTTAAGATATCGGAAAACGGATGGCGACGATTATGAACCTGATACCCTGTTGGGTTTGCAGCGAAGTATACAGAGGTTCCTTTCCGGAGGCAGGTCTCTTTTCACTGTCCTTTCACCAATAAAAAGGCAATTGGTGACACCAGAGCAGTACAGCAGTCAACATCAACAAATTCTCTTGCTGTAACTCAAGCCAGTTTAAACATCTTCAAGGACCATCAGATTAAGGACGGTGCCTACTAAATACGAAGGTTTTTGCGCCAAGTTAGGACCACACGGAAAAAGTAGATATTTGCAAGGGCTTTTGGAATCCACAAAGAAAAATAGGGGTAGCCACGCATTTTTTCGAGATAATTAGCCTTGAATCTCAACAAAAATGCTGACATCAGCATTTTTCTGAAAAAAGCGGGAAACGATATTTCTTCACAGATTTCCTTAGAATTCGCCTTTACATACAGAAAGGCAAACACATTTAAAAAGATCTTTAAACTACATGGCAAATGGTAACATGAAAATCATTTTTGTTACGTTTTTGGTAACAAAATCGTTGCAAAATCGCTTTTAACGTCTCTGACAGCCTTCCTCTGGTTCAGCTAAAATACAGTCTAAATACCTTTTGCTCACGACCAGAAACTAATCACATGTTGAATAGGCTTGCCGCTTCCATTTCGCCACAAAAAATGTAGGGGTAACCACGCGTTTTTTAAAGTTATTGATCTTTTTTGAAAACTTTTACGGTGCCCGTTACATTTTCTCCTGTCACCTCCCCAGTAAGTAAGACATTCGCGTGTCTGCGCGCGCACTACGCCATCTGCAGGTACATGTTTGCAGTTGGATTTCAGTGTAATTTTCGAAAGATAACAGCTAGATTTTCAGCTGGAAGACGTTAACAGTTAGTGGCTAGCGATATGCTGCTATTCTGGTCTCCATGGGTTAAGTACAGGTTCATTAAAATTGATTTGGTCACCGTAGGAAAATTTTGCTTTAATTTTAGTCGTGTGCTTGGTGGCGTAGTTGATTGCGTCAATGTCAACCCAGCGCGCGCGCGCTTAAACCATGGCTTGCGTGATGCGCAGAACGTGTGCGCACTAACAAAAGTAGGCACCGTCCTTAAACAGCCAAGCGGTTTTATTTTTCCGGTGTGGACATTCGCAGCACCTCTGAGTGCCAGTTCAAGATCTTTAACGGGCCAGTAACTATAATCCAGGAACCTCGGAAAAGGCGAAGAGTTTTCATCGAAAGTGACGACGAAGAGTGGTGCTGTTTCCGTTTAAATTGTATTTTCTTTTAACGACACGGCCGCACGGCTTCTGAGAAAGTTTGAAGCACTTTTCTGTAGGAATTGACGTTTGGCGGTTGATTCTTGAGAATGTCGATGAAAATTCTCTCGTCATATAGTAACACAACTGTACTAAAATACTTTTTGCGGCCGTATTGATCATTGTTTTCCATAAATAAATATATTTTCTTGACGGTCTGGAAAGATGAATGAATAGATAAGCGCGCGCATCACCGGATGTGAAGTAACGACTTCCCCTTCAATTTAGATTTTTTTTCTTTCTTTAGAACCGTTTTGTTAACCATATAATAAACAACTTCATAACCTCGACCGTTCGGTCGTTACGGGAAAATCTCAAACCTCGGCCTACCGTATTGACCTCGCTATCGCTCGGTCAATACGGCAAGGCCTCAGTTTGAGATTTTCCCGTAACGACCTCACTCTTGGTTATTAAGTAGTTAGTAATTTTACTTAAAACTGACCCTGCGCACGATACAAACTTGTGATAAGTGTACATGATTGGCTTTAAAAAACTCGCGCCATTTTTTCACCCTATCAGAAGCAAGCCAAGCCCAATTGTAACTCGTTCGCATAAGTTTTCGCGCGCTTCGCGTCAGCTACGTGCTCGAGTTTGATTGGCTCATTGGATTGTCCTTTTTCTTTGTGACTGCATGGTCAGAGTGAAACTTTGGCTGTGGTTTTATAACGCTCAACTTAAAACAGCTCTCTAAAGAGAATACACAAGTACAGTTGTGTGCATTGGACTGGGAAAAGAGTGCTGAAGGCTTGTACTTGTTAGAAAGCGTGATCCAGCAGTATGATAGTCAGATCCTGAATTTCCGTTTTGCCCCACGACCAACATGGCGTAATCTGGTCGCTTCCCGTTCGCGAGTCCAAGTGACAGACTCAAAAGACAAAAACCTCGATGCTGTGTGACCCCTTCATCTCACCATATCGAGTTGGCCATATTGTTTCAATAGAAGCTCATTTTAACCCCAGTATGCATGCAAATTAAGTTAAATAGACATGAATGAAGTTGGACAGTAACGTATAAATTGTGCATAGAGTCTGAACCGAGAATGTCGAGCTGTAATATAATTAGTGTGCCTGCAGAACTGAGCCAGTTGTGCTACCAAAGTGTAACTAAATTTAAATTCATCGTCCACCTGATATTCTGATATTAATACAAAATTTGCTATGAAGCTCATATTTTGATATTTGCTATCTTTGTGTTACCGAAATAATAGCTGACTATTTCCTGCAAGTACAAACCAGAGAAACGATTTATATTCAGGAGACGGAGATAAGAAAGTTTGAAAAACTTTGATTTGTTATAAGTATTCTGCTAAGTTCATAGGGAAAACTAAAAATTAAAAATATTCAAGTGTTTGGACTTGATGTAAACCCCACCCTCGATAGATTTTAAAATGGCGCAACGGAACAAAGCTCAAAATGGCTTATATTTACTTCATCACTAAAACATGCTTTTTGTCTCTTCTGATTAAATATTATCAGTAATTTGTTGCTTCGAAAGAGGAGGCTTCCGTTATAAAATGTATGGAGAAGAAAATTGTTCCCACGAATGTTGTCACTTTAGCACGGGCTTCTACCACTGACAGATGGACTGTGCTTTAACAGCATTGCATTAATTCTTTCGTAGTTTAAATGAAATTGCACAGACAATGTAAACAAAACGGATTAATGAGAAATTCATCTTTTAATGTAGAGTAAATAAAACAGTTTACAATACCTCAGAAACTTCTGCGTTGTGTTCTCAAGCTGCCCACGTAGATAAATGCTAAACAATGTCCTTTGTATACCTTGTTACTCATGTCAATCTATCGGCGCTATTTGCACCAGCTTCGACCAATTGTACTATATGTACTGTCAAATTGCTTCTTTGCAAGGGTTCAAGGATTTCATAGTTGGCTTATTAAAGCCTCCCAGCAAACATTTTTATTGTCTTATTTCGGAAAAAATGCAACGCTTATTTAAAAACAGACGCTTATTATTATTAGTCACAGGTATGCCACTCTTAGTGTGAGAAACTGACACTGACATCTTGTGATGATATTAATGCTCTCTCGTTAATAACAACCACAACGAATGCTATTTGTGGAACAAATCATTTTCGTCAAATCAGAAATTCTAGAAAATGAGAGTTTCTCGCCAAATGAACACTCCTCGACTGATAAGAAATCTCGACTGGACCAGAATTTCGCGACATTGTAAATTGAAATCTCGAAAAACCCCAGATTTTTACAACCGACAGGCCTCTGTTTCAAGTACACGGCTCGTCATTCTTGAAAAGTTTATTCGCATCTGTTTAAAAAGAATGAAATCCGGGCGTGTCTTTTATACGACAGAGCTTTAATTAAAAGTAATCTCGACAGATATTGCTTATTATATTGTGACTTTTCGTACATATCAGCGTCGCTGCAAAGAAAACATCTTTGAAGCCTCAATACTTTGCGACTGGACGACGGTCGATGAGAGAACACAGACGAACGGTAATATAAGAGATTAACATAAAAACGCTAAACTATTTATAGTCGAATACTTAGGGGTCCTAACGCCAAGAGAAATGTAGAGCAAAAACAAAAAAAATGGAACAAAAAGCTGCTGTTCCACATGCATAACAAAAACTCTTGAACTAACTCACGTTCGGCTCGTGGGTCCAATGGCAGTTTTTCTAGCTCAACGCGTGCACTACTTGCTCAAAAACTGGAAAGGCATCTTTATTTGGTAAACAGAATGAAAGTACGAACAGAATCCGGCGCTCATACTAATATTATGAATGCTAGATGTACCGCAGGCGAGTTGCAGAATGTTCTTTGTCACCAGTAGTCCCTGTACTGCGACTGTTGATACAATGACACAAAACTTTAGTCCCAAAGAACAACACCAGAACATTGACATGTTATTAAGCTATCAGTTAGAGATGGAACCGGTTTCAACGGTGTGGTTGACAGAATAGCGTAAAATATATATTGTTTTACTATTTATTATGCGTGGGACATGAATTCCTACAAGTGGGCGTCAAAATAATTATCAAAACCAAACGGTACCGACAAATGTACCGTTGTACTCTGAGTTGACCTCAGCCATCGGTCATTAAATCACATCAGTGGTAACTCCATACAAGTCTCTTTTTACAGCCACTAGTTATTAACTGTGTTTTCACAACCAAAACCTTTTAAAATGTCATTAATTTGTTTGTTTAAATACCAATTTTTAAAGCTCTCAAAACACCAAGCATCGATATCTTTTAGATGAAAACTTATTGGGGTTTTCAGTACTTTTTGTTATCAGTGATTAAATATTTTAGCTAGTTTTGATCGATATAGTCAATTAGGTTTCAATATCGATTTATTGGTCTTTGACAGTGGGAGCTGCGAGTAAATATTCTAGGCCATCATTTGAATACGCATGCCCGAGTAGCTGGAGTGTTTACAGACATGTTTACATGAATGGCGAAAAGACAAGAGTGAAGGTCGGAGTGAGCATTTGGGGATCTGGGAGCTGATTAAGAGCCACTGTATAATTCCTGAATTCTTGGTCTTCGAAATACGCCATGGTTCCTAAAACTTTAAATAAATCTCTCCGAGTGGCCGCAAGGAAGCAGTTT
>JAHPZR010052566.1:2500-14885 GCA_019787425.1 Platygyra sinensis
ACACGATTTTCAACCAATCAGCGCGCGTGCTTTCTTAGGACTGTTTTCTAAAAAATAATTTAGACTAATTTTGACTGGTAGCTTTGCTTGTATATATATAAGTTTTAGGATTTTATACACTTTCCGTGTTTGTCAACAAATAAGAGTCAACTAACCGACATGGGGTAATTTTTTCCTTGCCAAAAAAAATGTGATCCTCCCCTGGTTGCTTTTAAAACAGGTTTGACCCTCCCCAATTTGTAAAATATTTACTAATGACCCTCCCCTCCGAAGCCCCGCCCACCCCCTCCAATAAAAAACGTACCTTCCCTTAGTCGGAGGGACGGGGAAACTAATGGAAGTGACAAAGTATGTGAATCTGGAGTTCCACTATTTTCAACCAAACTGTTTTCCATGTCACTTTGTGATTTTTATGGACCTTTTCGCAGTTTAGCCTCCCACGCAGACACTCATCTATAGGGCTCGTGACGCATTCCTTCCTCGCGAACGGCGAAGGAATGCGTGACCAGCCCGAGCGTCGGCTTGGGAAGACGAGCGTGACACCGAAAACTCGACAGCCATGTTACACAGAGTAAAGGATAAATCCCAAAGTATACAAGGAATCGGATACTCTAAATTTTTCTACCCTCCCTTACTCTATAAAGCTGACTTCTCGATCTGAGTCTTGTCGCTAAGGATTTCACCTTCCCTTCCTTTAGAGAACCAATTAAAAAACAAATTTCATTTCTTAACCCTTTAATGCCCAATAGAGACTTATAGATTTTACTCCGTCTAACGCCAGACGATTTTACTCGTCAAAGGGAGACCCCTTGGGCACTAAAGGGTTAAGTAAAGAAATGTTTTCGGTCTTTGAAATCTAGCTGGGTTTTATTTTTTTATTGTTCTCTCGGTTGATTGTACTTTGAAGCTTGTCTTTTACGGAGATCTTGAAGAATCTCTCAGTTTCTTATTTCTAAAAGCAACTTTTAAAGCTGACTAAGGATTTGCTATCTTTGCTTATGTGGCTTACATTTCGGTATTTTTGTTTGTCCAAAAGACACCCTTGTCTCTGTCATTCTTCTCTATAGCTGCTTCGACATATGTTTTGCATTCACACGTTTCAAACCTTGCTTGTAATAAATGCTAAAATAAACATAGAGTAGCTATAGTTTACAGCGAATAAGTCAGCATTAATTGAGAGCCGAGAAACAGTATTTGTTCACAATACAGGAGGTACGCACAAGGACGCAGAAGCTTATGGTTGAAACTTGACCAAGGTCGCGTTAAAGCAGGTCCCAAACAATTAGATAAAATCTGATACTAGGATCAAGGATAGCACTATAAAAACCCTATATAACCTGAAACAAGTTTGATTACGTGGCCTGTGATCACAGAAAGCGGGTATTTTAGCCTCAGAACACAGTCACTTTTTGAATTGCCAGGTTAAATTTTGACTATTTTCAAACACGTGGTGCATTTATTTACATGGCTGTTTCAGAATGCCACAAGTTGAAAACTTAGTTCGCACGTACATACAATTTCTACTGAAACCCTTTAGTGGGATTGGGATAACGGCTAAACATGCCAGAGCCAACAGATAACCTTAAGACAAAAAGTGCATGTTTGCGCTTAGTTTGACTTTTGATTATTGTTTTCATTAGGTCAGTATAGTTTTACTAGAAAGGGTAAAATTCTTGAGGTGACAAGTTCGACAGTGGGGTTTAAGGTTACCGTATACATTTAGGGGTAATATCTCGGGAAAAAAAAACAATTCGCAGGTTTTTAATTTTGATATGTTAATCTCAATTTGAGGACAATTGAACAAATTCCCTTTGAGTTGTAACTCTTTTAAAGTGGCTGATTCAAGGGAAAAAATTTATTCGCGAAAACAGCGCTAAGAAATATCTCTTGCTTCGCAAAAAAACTCAGCCCAGAAAGGCCGTCAACTGGGTTCTCATAACTGAGTCAATCAGCAAGGCCTTTACACAGATATTTCGTAAAATCGCGCAAATATCGTTTCGGAAATTCTCAAAAAATGTCCAAATATCTCAAAAGATCCTCCAAACATCTCGAAATATCTCGTATTTTTGATTTAAAAATAAGCCGATTTTGAATCCCTTAGGCCAAAATTTTCCCCAACGGGAAATATAGTATTATATTATGAAAATAAAACACTTTCAAATCAACCACTGAACTGGATTATTTCTCGCGTAGAATGATAGTACTGAATATTCTGTCAGGAAAATAGCGACGAAAACCAGGAAAACAGCCAAACAGCCTATAAATTTTTCTAAGTATATCTAAATGTTCTAAAATTTTCTATATATCTCGGAAACTTCTAAATATCTAAAAATTATCCGGATATTTGTGTAAGGGCCTAACATATTCCAATGGATCCCAGTGAGTCTGACGATTCCTCGGAGGTCCTGCACCTCTTCCAGACCTGTATTTTGATTCGTCTTTTCTTATCCTGTACCTCCTATTGTTTCAAGCGCTGGGGGCATTGTTTAATTCATTTATCTAGTGTTTGCTGAGCCAATCACGAAGTCTTTTTGGAAAGCTATAGGCTTTCTCCGGTCATCGGACTCAAAAAAAGAGTCTCTGTAAACATCGCTGTCGAGTTCCCAAATTCTTACAGAACCTTTAATTTCTCTTGACTCCTCCTTTTTGTGCGATTGATACGATAGCTATAGCTTCATCCGCTTGGCCAACTTTAATCGCTTCTGCACTCATTGATGTATTTTCACTTGTTCTTCGCTGTTTTCACTTTTTCGAACTGGTCCACGGAGGTTTCCGTGGTCCATGTTTACTTATAACATAAGAGAATTACACCTTATACGAAAAATGCTTGGTAGTCGGAACAACATTTACAGTACTGATCAACCGACCAGTATATTCCCGCGAAAGTCGTCGCGGGTGATTGCATATACGATATAGAGCTGGCAATCAAGAGGGAACTTTTTCTTCCGGCCATAACGAAAAACCTCCATTTCTTCACCAATTTTAAAGTTTTTTCAATTTTTTTTTCAAAAACTAGAGAGTACTTTTCGGCCATTACTTTGACCTAAAAAACCAAATTTGAAGAAAATTGCCGATCTGAAGGTATACGGTAACCTTAGTACATTTGTAGTGAATGATTTATCTCGTGATCTATGCATCGTTACACCGAGTGTCAAATCAGCTTTGCTTCTAACAAGCTAAGGAGAAGTTCAAGAGCACTACTGTACCTATGCTGATGACCAACTATGGTCTCGCAGAACGTCAACAAATCCAAAATCCCCACCAAACTGTAGTCAGAGGTCGATGAAAGCTAATGATACATATGCGAAAATAGTTTTTGCTGCACTCATTCTTCAAAAATTTTAGTTTTCAATTCCTTTAAAGCAAAAATGTACGAGGATGATCTTGAAGCAAATTGCCTCCCAGAATCTCTGCCGTTAGCGTTTTCAATCAGGCGAAAATACCAATACACTCTTCATAAGAAGTACATTAGAGCTGATCATGAAAACATATACTGCGGATGAAGATAACTTCTTTATCCAGAACATTTCGCGAAGAACATCAAGTTGAACATTTGCCCTGATATCATAGATCAACCTGTGAATGCCTAGTCTCCCATAGCCATATATTTTGTGCTATTCAAATATTTATTTGCTATAGAACTTGTAGGTAATCTTTTGATTCTGTGTATGTGCACGTGCTCGTGCCCGCGCCCAATTACGCGAAAATCACGCAACGACAGGAAAATGGCACAATGACACGAAAATTGTGCAGAGGATGCGCCGTGCAATTCAGTGGAATCACCATAAGAAAGAGTGAACCCCTCGGGACTACATGTGAAAAAACGGAGCAGTTTTGTTTAGGGCTGAAAGGATAATCTCTTTCGCTCCTAGTCTTTTGTATAGAAAAAAAGTCGTTTTGGTTTCTAAGCGTGGTGTTGCGGTGAAAAGGAAATCCAACCATTAATGATTCTACAGTTCCGTTTTTTCACGGGAAAACCGTGGATTCGTGAAAGTGTTCGCTAAATAGATTCTAACGGCAAACCCTATACATTTTGGGGACGCACATAACTGAAACGAGCTAGCTGAGAAGTATTATTCTCTTGCTACGCAGGCTACACAATGTTCAGCTGAACAGAAATGCTTGCAGACGTAGTCAGTAGGTGCTTTTTTGCAAGCGCCATTGGAAGTAAATTATTTACAGACTTTTCGAAGAACAAGCAAAAAGCATGGGGCAAAAACAGAGACATCCACCATGCAGGCAGAAACAGACTTACTATTTTAGGGGAAACAAACAACGTCGAGTAACCAGGTTTTCTTTACTCTCGGTCACAACGTGGCAAAAACTGAAAACAACAGGTACAAATATTATTTGCAAATTCACCCGGTCATTATTGTTTAACATAATTCACTCCTTGAGCTCTCATTCTGCCCGTCGGAGAGCTTACCATTTGTTTCTAGTTAAGGCTACAATAACGGCATCAAATTGAAGTATCTACAATTATACGTCAGGATCAACCATTTGTCCCTGTGCGTCTTGAACGACAAACTGAGAAACGAAATTGACGTATAATCTGTTCAGATGAATGTATAAAGACGGCCATCAGATAAATTACATACGGCCGCATGGTAATGTGTGTCAGTATGAAGTCGAGCAGTGTTTTGTACAAAAGTGAACAATGAACTGAGGGCATAAGGCGCCTGATAGTTCGTCCCTTTTTCACAATAAACGCATAAAACGGCAGAAGCATAATTCGTCTCTGTCGATTATGCATCTTTAGAATTAAAAATGGCAAAGACCCGAGCAGTCTTCTAACTGTGCTTTTTGACTACTCGGCGTAAAGAATAATCGAAAGACAAACATAAATGATCACTTCTAGACGAAATTCCTGGATTCCATCCGACTCCAAGCACTAAACAATAACGATTGTGTCAGATTTTCCTCCGACATTTGACGGGCAAGGGACATTTGATAGATCAGGACAGTATGATGATTTGTATGCATGGCTACTTGGGCATAAAAATAAGTTTCAGCAATTTGTTTCCAGCTTTTTAAGCTGTTAAAGGTTTCTTAAGGGTTGTTTAGTTTGTTAATGAAGAGTTTCACTTTTTGCTAAGGGTTCCAACTAAAAAATGGCCACTGCGACAGAGTACACTACAGAGCAACTGAACTACTATAGGATTTGTTATGTTGCCACTGATATTCTACCTGAGGGTCTCCGATCAATCTTTAAACAAGAATGGGACAACCGTTACACAGCAACAAAGGGAGAATGGAAAGACGAGCCGCGGAATGGAATGGACTTCTACAATGCAGAGACCCCGAGAAACCAAAGACGAAATGCGCATCTCTTGAAGACCATGACTAACGGAAAAAGATCTGAATGGGATTGTACCATGCTTTTTTACGCTATCCTTTTCTCTGATTGTATTGGCTCCACCCTAAATACTGTTGTGCAATCAAATGTGGATGATCTCAGAAGATTTCGGAATGAAGAGTTTGCTCATTTGTCACGAGGCCAGCTCTCAGACGGAAAATATCAAAATGTTATGAGCAAAATTGTTACTGCATTTCAAGGACTCGGTCTCTCCACTGTGCAAATTCAAGACCTTGCAAACCAGACAACATTTCCGACCGAGGAGTTAAGAGATATCTTAAGCAAAGTTGAAGACCTGAAAAAGGAACTGCAAGAAAAAGAAAAAGAAAAACAGCGCCTTAAAGAGCAGCTAAAGGAAAACGAAATGCAACGAAAAAGCCTCGCACACCAGCTACAAAAAAAGGAAGAAAGACGGCAAAGCCTTGCAGATCAGTTACAAGAAAGGGAACAACAACAAAAGAGCCTTGAAGATCAGCTACTTCAAAAGGAAGAGCATCAACAGGGCCTTGAAAATCAACTTAAAGAAAATAAAGCACAACGAAAGAGCCTAGAAGATCAACTGGAGGAAAATGAAGACCAGCGACAGATTCTTGTGGATCAGCTGCAGAACCTTGTTGATCAGCTACACCAAAGAGAAGAGCAACTACAAGTCCTTGAGGATCAATTACAAAATGATTCTCCCTCGTTTTGCATTCTCCCCCCAAAACCTTCACATGACATCGCAGGCCGCACCCGTGAAGTTGCTGAAATTACACAACAGCTTAAAGAGCTTAAGCGAGATGATCAAAACACTCTCAGTTACCTGTACATCTCGGGGAATCCTGGAAGTGGTAAATCTCAGCTGGCCGGTCTCGTCGCAAAGCAATTTTTCGACAATGCCCAAAAATATCCCAACGCTAATGCTTTTGTGATGACGTTAAATGCTGAAAGCCTAGACACACTACTGGAATCGTATTTCTCGTTTGCTCGTCATTTAAAGTGTCCGGAATATGCAGTCACCAACATCCTTCAATCCAAGGATTTGAAGACAGACGAGAAGATTGTCCATCTAAAGACACTGATAAGTGCAAGAGTTACTTCTTACACATCATGGCTACTGGTGGCGGACAATGCCAAAAGCATTTCTCAAGTGCTAATTCTTTTGCCAGGGCCTGGAAACGAGCAGTGGGCAGGAGGACAACTGCTCATAACAACACAGGACACTGCGTCAATCCCACTGCCGAGTTCTTTCATTGGTCACATCTCTCTGAAAAAGGGTATGAAGCCGGACGATGCCTGTTCTTTATTGGCCAATCTTTCAGGTATCGCTGACAGTGATATGGAAATGACAGTCGCCGAAGCATTGGACTACCAACCTCTTGCCCTAGCTAGCGCCGCTATTTATGTCAAACAACTTCGACAGAACGTGAAAGCATCACATTTTGGCTGGAATAATTACCTGGAGAAATTAGGAAAGGGTCAGCGTTCAACCACTGAGACCATTCTTGCTGATACCAATCCAAGCTACCCAAAATCCATGATAGAAGCAACAAAATTAGCCGTTAACGAAATTGTGCAATCCGACAAAGTCATTAATCATACGTTCAGTTTCCTTTCCTTGTGCGCACCCGAACCACTCAGTCAAAACATCGTGATTAATTACATTCTCGATGTAGATGAAGAAATTCAAGATAAAGAGATGATCATCACGAGGATCCAAAGATGTTCCCTGATTTTACTTCAAGAAGAGAAAGGTGACGTCTACATTGGTGTACATCAGGTTGTGCGTGATGTTATTCAGGCTTTAATGAAGGAATATCCTCAGAGTGTACATCACGAAGCCGTGAGTGGTGCAATTACAGCTTTCAGCCAGTTCATAGACAATTCATTACCAGAGAATCAATGGTTAGACATTAATACTGTTGCCCGAACCAAACGTGTTGCTCCGCATTTAAAATGCTTGATTATGAAAGTTGAAGATCTTATTTCGAAAGAAAACATTATTCGCGTTATTAAAACCGGACGTGACATGCTTATGCTCGGCCAAACGTGTTTACATCATTGCGATTTTAATTCGGCCACAAAATACTATGAATACTCTTTAGAGACTAATCTAAAAATGAACGGGCCTAACCATGTTGATGTTGCAACTTCTTACAGTAACTTGGGTTCTGTTTACCAAGAGTTAGGCGACTTTGAAAAGAGCAAGGAGTTTCATCATCAGGCTTTAAATATTAAGCTAGAGAAGCTCGGACCAGAGCATGTCAGTGTTGCAACTTCTTACAGTAACTTGGGTTCTGTTTACGAAAAGTTAGGCGACTTTGAACAGAGCAAGGAGTTTCATCATCAGGCTTTAAATATTAAGCTAGAGAAGCTCGGACCAGAGCATGTCAGTGTTGCAACTTCTTACAGTAACTTGGGTTCTGTTTACGAAAAGTTAGGCGACTTTGAACAGGCCAAAGAGTTTCATCATCGTGATCTAACTATTAGCCTGAAGAAGCTCGGACCAGAGCATGTCGATGTTGCAACTTCTTACAGTAAGTTGGGTTCTGTTTACGAAAAGTTAGGCGACTTTGAACAGAGCAAGGAGTTTCATCATCAGGCTTTAAATATTAAGCTAGAGAAGCTCGGACCAGAGCATGTCAGTGTTGCAACTTCTTACAGTAACTTGGGTTCTGTTTACCAAGAGTTAGGCGACTTTGAACAGGCCAAAGAGTTTCATCATCAGGCTTTAAATATTAAGCTAGAGAAGCTCGGACCAGAGCATGTCAGTGTTGCAACTTCTTACAGTAACTTGGGTTCTGTTTACCAAGAGTTAGGCGACTTTGAACAGGCCAAAGAGTTTCATCATCAGGCTTTAAATATTAAGCTAGAGAAGCTCGGACCAGAGCATGTCAGTGTTGCAACTTCTTACAGTAACTTGGGTTCTGTTTACCAACAGTTAGGCGACTTTGAACAGGCCAAAGAGTTTCATCATCGTGATCTAACTATTAGCCTGAAGAAGCTCGGACCAGAGCATGTCGATGTTGCAACTTCTTACAGTAACTTGGGTTCTGTTTACGAACAGTTAGGCGACTTTGAACAGAGCAAGGAGTTTCATCATCAGGCTTTAAATATTAAGCTAGAGAAGCTCGGACCAGAGCATGTCAGTGTTGCAACTTCTTACAGTAAGTTGGGTTCTGTTTACGAACAGTTAGGCGACTTTGAACAGAGCAAGGAGTTTCATCATCAGGCTTTAAATATTAAGCTAGAGAAGCTCGGACCAGAGCATGTCAGTGTTGCAACTTGTTACAGTAACTTGGGTTCTGTTTACCAAGAGTTAGGCGACTTTGAACAGAGCAAGGAGTTTCATCATCAGGCTTTAAATATTAAGCTAGAGAAGCTCGGACCAGAGCATGTCAGTGTTGCAACTTCTTACAGTAAGTTGGGTTCTGTTTACGAACAGTTAGGCGACTTTGAACAGAGCAAGGAGTTTCATCATCAGGCTTTAAATATTAAGCTAGAGAAGCTCGGACCAGAGCATGTCAGTGTTGCAACTTCTTACAGTAAGTTGGGTTCTGTTTACGAACAGTTAGGCGACTTTGAACAGAGCAAGGAGTTTCATCATCAGGCTTTAAATATTAAGCTAGAGAAGCTCGGACCAGAGCATGTCAGTGTTGCAACTTCTTACAGTAAGTTGGGTTCTGTTTACGAACAGTTAGGCGACTTTGAACAGAGCAAGGAGTTTCATCATCAGGCTTTAAATATTAAGCTAGAGAAGCTCGGACCAGAGCATGTCAGTGTTGCAACTTTTTACAGTAACTTGGGTTCTGTTTACCAAGAGTTAGGCGACTTTGAACAGAGCAAGGAGTTTCATCATCAGGCTTTAAATATTAAGCTAGAGAAGCTCGGACCAGAGCATGTCGATGTTGCAACTTGTTACAGTAACTTGGGTTCTGTTTACCAAGAGTTAGGCGACTTTGAACAGAGCAAGGAGTTTCATCATCAGGCTTTAAATATTAAGCTAGAGAAGCTCGGACCAGAGCATGTCAGTGTTGCAACTTCTTACAGTAACTTGGGTTCTGTTTACCAAGAGTTAGGCGACTTTGAACAGGCCAAAGAGTTTCATCATCAGGCTTTAAATATTAAGCTAGAGAAGCTCGGACCAGAGCATGTCAGTGTTGCAACTTCTTACAGTAACTTGGGTTCTGTTTACCAACAGTTAGGCGACTTTGAACAGGCCAAAGAGTTTCATCATCGTGATCTAACTATTAGCCTGAAGAAGCTCGGACCAGAGCATGTCGATGTTGCAACTTCTTACAGTAACTTGGGTTCTGTTTACCAACAGTTAGGCGACTTTGAACAGAGCAAGGAGTTTCATCATCAGGCTTTAAATATTTACCAGGAGAAGCTCGGACCAGAGCATGTCAATGTTGCAACTTCTTACAGCTACTTAGGTGCTGTTTACCAAGAGTTAGGCGACTTTGAACAGTCCAAGGAGTTTCATCATCATGCTTCAAGGATTACGAGAAAAAAGTTGAAACCAGCCTGTGTTGATGTCTCGAATCCTCTTGAAAACATGGTTACAGTTGAGCAGGCGTCTGTTGAACAACCCCCGTTCTCTGATAGTAACAATCCTTCAAGAGCTATGGAGCAAAAACGGTACCGCCGTGTTAGGAGGAAAGCTTGCAGAATACTTTGAACGAATTACAAGGTACGGAGGATATCCTCATATTACTCCAATTTTCTTAAGTTTTCCGTATATTCCAAAATTGACAATTCTTTGTATCTTTAGATAGATCTGTTAGTGGAAGCAAACTTTGACGGCCCAAATTGATGGTGAGCAAAGTTAGAATGACAATCGATTCTGTCGGTTTTTTTTTTTTCTGATTGATAGCTGTTATCAAGTTGTCATTCAGTTGTGGGACAGGGTAAAATTCACGCAGTACGTGCGCTAAGTGTGTGCCCTCTTCTAAATCATAGCAACACCCCCTAAACAAAACATACAACAACCCTGACCTGGGTGCATGCTCCTCTCTTCATACCCAGCGTTAGTTTATAGCACTATGAAAAAGAATAACACTTCTGACATGAAAAACCACGGAAGCAAAGAAATCAACAGTACAGGCATCAATAACAGCAAAAGCTAACTGAAATGGGGTTGAACAGCTGGGTGAAAAGCCTTCCCGTACATCCACTTGCTCCTAAGAGGAAAACGCCAGGCCAGCTGTACCCCGAATGGGATGGGCCCCCTGTTTGGCTTTGACTCAAAGTACCCGCCTTTCAAAAGTGCATTTGCGCTTTTGCAAAATTTAACCTACATCCTTGGTAGGACAGACTGCCCTAAATGTATTATTGTAATATATATTTACATTGTACACAGTCTTTAAATTGTTCTTTCAACAGCATAGCCCGTGTACAGCCGCCCCTCCCCTCTCCGATTTTTTTTGTGGGGAGGGGTGGCTGCACACAGGTTATCAACAGCACAATTTGACCGATATTTTAAAACAGTCAGAGAAAGAAAAAGGAGGATTAAGGGTGGAAACAATGAACAACACAAAGAAAAGTGCAAAAAAAACAGATTACGTATAACTGTAAGTTGTGGGTAACATAAAATTACAGATTTACTTAAACGAACTTTTGTATTCAAAGGAGCTTTCCTAAAATGCAGATAACAGTTTGCAGCTAGATAGAGGATTGTGACATAAGTACATGGGGGTAAATAAATTACTTAATGGAAGCAGTGCAATAGCAGATGTTTATAATAGTGCTTCCAATTTTTTCTTATGGCATTTTATCAGTTCACATTCTTGAGGCAAGTTAAGCAAAACTACATAATTTTCTTGTGCTTTTATTAATCACAGTTTTAGTTCAACTGTACCCCCGTTTAAAGTTCCCGCGGCCGCGCCATCTTGAATGGCATGTAAGGCACTGTGGGCTGATGACATATCGTGGTTGCTACGCTTGGTTTCCAAGTACGGCGTAATCTATTATCTTTGGAAAAACATGAAAACTTATACTTGTATCTTTTCAGTTATTCTCTTGGTTTCTGCAACCCAGCCCCTGCTGCAACCAAAGGCAACACAGTGTGGCATTTTGACTGTACGAAGCAAACACAATACATCATCAGCCCGTAGTGGATTGCGCGCCATTCAAGATGGCGGCCGCGGGAATTTTAAATGGAATATAGGGCTCATGATTGGAAGGCGATTAAAAAAAAAATTTCCTGGATGAGACATTTTTTTATTCCAGATCTTCTAATAAGAACATTTGAAACATTTTAGGCGATGCTTGTAAAAATATTGCAAGTTCCCTTTATACCTTTATAAATTGAATGACATACACATTTTGTTTTAATTATAAATGTACTCATTGTCAAGCCTGTGTTTATTAGCATTTTTTACTGTGTGTAGTTCTAGTAAGTTTCTCAGTTTTCTGCAGTTTTCTTTATGATGATTTAATTTGCAGGATCCTCTACATAAACGAACATGTAGCTTTTTGTCTTACATGTAGAGATGTATGTGAAAAAAAAGGTTGTTGATATTAACTTGGTTGAGAGATAATAAAAATATTAATCATTAATTCATACAAGCTATTAAGTCCAGACTTTGTTCTTGATCTAATATATAGATTTAGGCCAGCCTAAAAGCGTAGCTCCTGGGCCGGGTTTTTAAGAGCCCGATTAAGCTAACCCAGGAAAAGGCAAAATTTTGATTTGAGTTTTGTAACTTGGAGGTCAGGCTTTCTGTATATTGTTTAGCCTTCTGTACTGAGTTTCAATAATTCGGTTTTAACTTGTAATCCTGGGTTAGTATTAACCGCCTTCCGAACAATCCTGCCCTGTTTTCAACAAGTAAATCAGGCATGAACCCGCGATCTAATGGAAAATCAGCACTTGGTCAGTGGTCACTTCAAAAAATCGCGTGACCTCGATGAGCTATAAACTTGAGCCCGCGATATGGTCACATGATACGGGTTAGCGGATACCTTCTTTTGACAGGTGTCAACTGATCACAACATGATGTCCAATATCAGAGAACTACACAGTAAGCCAAGGCTGCATGTCTCTGT
>JAHPZR010052568.1:0-14107 GCA_019787425.1 Platygyra sinensis
GTTTCCAGAGGGATTCGAGAGGTCCTTTGAATTTGAGTGTCGATCAAGCTGTTCAAAAATCCTTCCTTACCTACTAAGTAAAACTTTCATAGTGGCTTGAATGAATACTTGTATTTGACTCGCATTATATTTCAAATATATTTTCTTTCTTCAAAAAGCACTATGAAAGCTAACAGATGCAAAGAACGTGACGTTGCGTGGAAATGGCCGCCATTACTTGTTACCAGTCCACATGGAATCACCTTCTGGACCGAAAGACACTGGAGACTAACCTAGTGTTTTCCCATTGGTCTTCGAAGTGTCAGTCGATTTCGTTCATGAAAATTAGTTTCTTCATAAAGGTAGAAATGATGAACATTACGATTTCGCAAACTTAAAAATTTCTTACCCCTGTTTATCTCTGTCTATTTGTATGTAATTTTGCTGCAAAATTGGCTTTCGTTCCAAGTCTGTTGGCGATCGTGTTCGCAGTAAAAGTACGGTGTCAATTTCATCCACACTCATTTTATCAGTCCTTCAATGGAAATTGTACCACATTCACAAAGGAAGTTAATCGTGTAGGAAGGTAATTTGACCAGTTAACATTTGAAGGGGTAAGTGGAATAAAGCCCTAAGTGACTTTTGGAAAACTTTGAGGCAGCTAGATTTGAAATAGCTGCCAGAAATTTTCACAGTTTACTCTGGTTTTGGTTATTGTTTCAAAAGAACCAGTAGTTATTACTAGTTCTTTTTAGACAACAATGGACACAAGAGGAAACTGTAACAAGTGCTGGTAGGTCTTTCAATCCTGGCTGCCTCAACATTTTCTAAAAGTCACTTAGGGCTTTATTCCACTCACCCCTTCATTTTATCTTTTCTTTTAAAGCATATTTCACTAAATTGCTGAATGCTTTCTTTGCAAGTATCTTCAGATATAGATGTTACAATTCATCGAGAATATTAGTAGTTATGTGCAATGCAAATCGCTAAATATTTGGAGTGTTTACTTTTACTTTAACACACTTTCTTGCCAAAACTATTTTTTCCAGAGGGTATGGGGGTATACAAAATAGTAGTGGAAATTCAGAAGGGTTGGGGGGTTATTTTAGTGGTCAAAAAATGGAAATTCTGAGGAGGAGGAGGGGCTTATGTGAAATTCCCTCTGTGGTGGGGGTATGGATATTTTCTGGAACTACACCATTTGTGGGAGGTGCAGTGGACTCATGGTTAGTGCAATCATCTCCAGATCAAGAAGTCCAGGTTTGAACCATGGCCAGGGACATTGTGTTGCATTTTTATGAAAGACACTTTTACTCTCAGCACCCAGGTGTATAAATGGGTACCAGTGAACTTAATGCTGGCAGTAACCCTGCGATGGACTAGCATCCCATCCAGGGGGGAGTAGAAATACTCTTATTCGCTTCATGCTACAGAATTTGGGACAAGCTCTAGCCTGATTAGCCACTTGGCTTGTATGCAAACTTGTAAATATAACCTGTTGCTTCCAATTTAGGTGCAATCCACTGTCAGTAGCTTCAAGCTATGATAAAATTCTTTACAAATCAATGGAAACTCAATCTAAAAATGAGTTTATCACTGAAATTGACACAATGCTGTCGTTGTGTATTCATAAATTGCTTTTCCTTGCAGAGTAACAATATTCAACCTTGGAAACGATATTAACAGGAAAAAAAAAATTACCTCCATCGAGAATTATCTCCCTTTTACACTGAAAAAACTGTGGAAGAACAGATTGAAATTAAAATACAGAAGATTTACTCAAAATAAAATTAAACTAATAACAAGTTAAGAACGATACATTGTGCATTTCCAGAAAATATCCATACTCTCCCCATAGAAGGGATTGGAATTTCCTGGGGTGGGGAGTTCTGTAAGGCCAAAAAATTTAAAGAAATGTGTGAAGTTTGATTGGAATTTCCAGAGGTGTGGAGGAGGGGCTCTTAGAAAAAAATCCCTTCTGTGGGGGAGGTATGGACATTTTCTGGAATTACACATTGTACGTTTATCAATTTACAGTTATTGCAAACTCTACAGACTTTAGAAGCACACAGCCTACACAGAAGGAAATTTTGTTAGATATCAGTTGGCTAAATATATTCTTATTCCTTCTGCCTCAGACCTACATGTTCACCAAAAATTGACAGGCATCCACTAACCAAGGTAAATTTACAAGCCTTAATTTAAAAGGGGATTTTGGTTTACATATGCCTTCAAATAAATTAAACGTTGAATGCTATAATTGCTTTAGTAAAACCCCCATAGAGAGCTCTCTTCAGCAATCATATTTTGCTTTCTATTAGGCCAGACTGTCACCAAAGTGAACAAACTAAGATAATTTAAATTACGTTAGACAGAGTACTACTGTTCCCTTGTAAGGGAAGCTTATGCACTCCTCCACCCCAAAACCAGTAAAATGCTGAAAAGTATTATTTTGTTAACTGTGTAGCCATGGGCCAGGTGTGGTTCTTGCTCTGCACAGGGTTCTTTTAATTTTAGTTGTTGGTGACTAGACGCAGATCTCCCCTCGGCCAAATCATGGTCAAGACTTCAAATTACGCAACCTGTAATGTTTATTCGCCAAAAGCTGTTGTTACAGATATTGTTTTCTTTATTGTTTGTAAAATATATTTTCTTTTGGTTTTATCGAAGCACTGGATTCAAAGAAAATATTAAATACGCTAAACAAGGGAATTATGTCACCATGGAATGTGCTGACGAGACAGTTTTCACTTTCACTATGTGACAAATAAGAGCGATAGTGCAATAATACAGTTTGTGTTGATCAGCTGATGTGGTGTCTACAGTTATCAATGAATCATCAAGGACCTCTGAAATGTGCACTGCATTTTGACTGTAGTACTAAGACTGGAACAGGTAATCATTTAAAAGATCCTGTTTTTTTAACATTAGCTTATTTGATGAACCATTTCTTATGAATACTCTCAATAAAACTGAAAAAAATTCAGTAAGGTGGGCATAAAGCGAGACATGCCAAGATACACTGTTCAGAAAATCCGTACATGTTTGTGAACATATGAAGAAGCCTATATATGCGCTGTTGTTATCTTGGTAACTGAATCCCGATAAATATTACAATTTGGGATCATTCAAGGAAATCAAATCTATGTGTGGGAATATTTTGTTTGTAGGAACAAGGAAGAACAAAGACTATGACATACAGATAAAGGGTACGTATTATGAATAAAATTAAACATGTCGCGTAGAGCGACGTTAAAGCTAGCCAAACTCATAGAGTCGACAAAAGACAATCTGTTCCGGAATACGTATTAAGATTTGGTTCAAAACAGAATGACCAAATTGATAGAGATATTCGTTAAAAAAAGCAGCAGTCGGAATTTTGAACAGTTATTATTGAAAAACATTCTGCACAAAATTAAGTTCAAAATTATTATGCAAAAATATTTTACTTTGTTCCTCGCTAGCTCGTGAACGCGCGCTTTGCAATAAGGACGAAACGAAAATATTTCACTTGGTATTCAATACAACTTGTGACGAATTACTTAAACAAAAAAATTCAAACCCGGGAAAATTTCTGTTAAATTTCGGTCAAAACGTTTTTCACTGGCAAAAAGAAAACGAAAGAAAACTATTTTTTGTGTAGGCGGGAAGCGTATTCAAATTAAGTAGAACCAGGTTAATCAAAATCAAACCCTTCGTCCTTCGAGCTTCACTAGTACGTATAATTTGCCAAATGTTTCTCAAAACTGACTTGTACAAACCAACCAAGGCTACTGTCAGCACTGTAGAGGGTTGTAACGATCGATCAAGTAAAATTCAATTTGAACCTGATTTAAACGTTCTGAAGTCTCGACCGGTGACCACAGAATGGTCAACGAGATGGATCAAGAAATAAGAGGCAGACATCGAGGTCAATCAAACATTGCGAGGGAAAAAACTCCCTTACAATAATTTCATCAATATCGTTTCAACTTACATCGACTGCAGTATTCGCCAATTGCACAGTCAGCCCCAGATGAACAGGCTAAAGGAAGCAAGGAGAAGAAAAATGAGTCCATTTCTCACGCTTTGAAGAGCGTTCTCGAATCTATGATCAATCACACCGAGGCGAGCACCTGATCATGAACAGAAAACTTACCGACCGCCGGCGATTCTCTAAGTTGTCCATGGTCAAGACAAAAACAGACCAAGAGAAGTATGTACTTCAGGTTTTTCGAATCCATGGGCTTGCCATGGATTTCTATGAGGAGAAAAAAGTTTCAAAGGCAGACAACGCTATGACCCTTACAACGCTTCGCCATCTTCTCACTCGGCCAAGCTACTCGGCCATCAACAACAGAAGTACGATTAAATCCCCGGATGTTTATTTGTTGTCGGAAGTTGTCGATCAAGTATTGTTCATACGACCAATCAGAACGCAGCAAATCTCGTTAGCAGGTCGACCATCTGTACATTTGATGCAACGACGCGGAAAAAATAAAGCAAACTTGCTTTTTTGTTGTCTTCGTACATGTTCGATGTCAATTCTTGTTCTTTCAAATTTGATTTTAAGCGTGATTGTTTTATTTTTTCGTACAAAGCATCTTGGGCAATTCACAAGCGAAATTTTACGCCCAACTCGATGTTTTAAAACAGTAAGTATCATATGATAAGTCAAAACACTATGTAATTATTTTTGTTTATCACTTCTTCGTTTGCATCTTTTTCCGAATTTTCCCTCACTTTCAGACTTTTTTTACTTTAGAATTAGACGAAATGAAAACCTACAAACTGAAACGAAATAATTCTTTTATATTTTCTGACACCCACGCATTCACCAAATTGTTGACGTCGACATACATTCAAAGAATTCCTTTATTTAATCACCCTTGAACAATATTTCTCCTTGATTGAACACCAGTTTTTCCTTTTTGTAGCAAAAAGATTAAATTAAACCATACCTCACAAGTTGAAGCGGCCTTTTGAAAGTGCACGTATTTTTTGATTTATAGCCCACGCAAAGAAGCGCGCGCGCGCAACTCGCATGTTCATGCGCAGATGCCCACGCATCTTTTGACGTGGACTGATATCTAGTCACACTTCAAATCAAACCAGAACTTGGAGAAAAATTATCGAGGCATGAGCCAAATAGAAAAAGAGTAAAATAGGTTACTTTCGCCGAAAATTAATTATAGTTTTACAGAAAGGTTCCCATTTCCATGAAAGCAATATTCCGACACGGATTATTTTGTGCCGTTTTCCAAGAAAGTATTCTCGGCATTTTTCCACCCATATCAAATTTATCATGCCTACATGTAGAAAAATAATTGAAATTTGTTGAAGAAGTGGTTGGAATGGACGAAAAAAATAAAACTCTCTTCCGCTCAGTTCTTTAAATGTTTGCGCATTTTTGATCAATTCTTCTTTAATACCCGCTCATTTCTTTTTGATTACTGACACCGATATATTATGGATTAAGTGCGTATTTCCAAAAAATTGCTGATAGATTCTATCGTAATACAGTAAATCGTCCCATTGACGATGGCTGTATTAAGAGTCTTGACATGATGCGAGCCAGGCTGGAAAATCTTACAAACGACACGTTTTCGTTATCGTGGGTGTAGTTGAACATCTGCAAAAGTCATTTGCACCATTTATCGGCCTTATTTGCCTCTTTTCTATACCCTGCGAGCAGAGGTCCCTTAGATCTTCCTAGACTTTTCTAGGAAGATCGAAGGGACCCCTGTTCATAGGGAACCACTTTGCATGAGGCGTATAGACGTCTCACTAAAACAGTAGCGAAATTAAGGCCTGAAAAAAAATCAGCCATGAACGGGATTAGAATCAAGTGAGCACAGTACATTGTTAATCGTAAGACATTTAGTAATTAACACTATTAGAGGAGCCAAACACCTAGAAGAAAGGAGATTTTAAATCACGTGATATTGGCGAGGAATATGGGGGTGCTTGGGGCTGCGATTTTATTATCAGGGTAACAAATCTTAATTCAGGGCAACTGATTTTCTGTAACTTTATTTTCATCCCATTTTCGCGTGTTTTTCTAGTTAGGCATACAGTTTAATTTATTTTTATTTTTGGGGGGGGGAGTCGGGTATGGGTTGTGTTTAGCTAGATTGCATTCTCATCTCAATAGGAACCTCCAGCTGTCTGTGTGCAATTTTCAACTCATGCGTGGGATTCTTGTAAAACTTTAAGAGGAGACATCAGATCGATGTGGCCGGTAACAAAATAAGTGCTCTTTTCAAAGTCGCGTTTTGTTCGTCGAATACCGATAATATGTTGCGAAATCCAAAGCAAAAGAAATAAAAGAAAACATATCAGGGACATCGTTCCCATCAGAACACCTGGGGACTGGGGACGGTTAATTATTATTGCCTTCCGTTGACTTTGACATTGATACCGGGCACATTAAATTTCCACTGATTGCACAACAAGAAAGCCACACAATTTGTAACTGCAACTTTTAATCTATGTCTTAAACAGGGTATCAAAAATCGGAATTCTGTCTTAAACAGGGTAGGAAAATCAGCGATATTTGTCTTAAACAGGGTCAGGGTATGAGGGGCCGGGCCACACCTCCCTACCCAGGGATATATCGAGTACCCCCCGAAATGTTTTGAGACAAAGGGAATTTTCTGTGAATACGAGACTAGCTTGAGATGTATAAAGAATCGCTTAAAGTTGACATAGACCACGGGAGGATATTTTTCGTTATTTTAATCATCATTGATTTGGAAATAGTGTATGACAGTTCACGTACATTCGCTGGCTTGCGACCCGTATTCAAAGTGTCTCAGATTCTTGCGAATAAAATCGATTGCTGGCAGCTCCCTCATCCATCATTTGTTGTGTTAATTATTTCAGGCTTTACTTATAATAGAAATGTTTTCTATTCGGCTGAGTGAAGAGGAAGCGAATATGAGATATTCAGTTTCTTTTTTTTGTGTGTGTGTGATGCTTCCAAATCAGAAGAGTCTTCTAGACAAACCTTATTTTTCCAAGGTCGTGATAAAGAAAGAAAAAAAACTGGGCAGGAAGGAACGAACGAATAAAAGAGGGAATGTAAGAAAGAATCAACGAAGACAATGAAAATGAAGCATTTAGGTTACTCTCTTTCATATTTTTGTGGATCAATCGAGCACTACGAAGCTCGCAGCGGTATGTCATTTGCCTGACGTGAAACGTGAAGTGACAGCTTTTTTTTCGTGAAATGTGATTTAATAAATTAATAGCCGTGAACTGTGATTGTTACTCACGATAACGTTGTAGTTTATATTTATCTTGGAGCTAAAATATTGGTCGGAAGAAAAGAGAAAAAATCCACATCTTCCCCGAAATCAAAAATAAGTTCGCGCTAAAACCGAAACAAATTAAATTGAAATAGAAGGGGTGGGTGGGGGGTCGTCCTCATTTTTCGTTGACATCGATTAGAAGGGTAGCTTGCGAGCAAGTTCTCCTGAAGTTGTACTGTATTCCAAAACCTGCTAGGAGAGCTTCTGAAACAAGCAGCGAGCTTTTGCCGCAAATTGTGGTTTTCTCAGTGCCGATTTATGAAACGTGAAGTAACGTGAAGTACGTGAAACGTGATGTGAACGGAATCAACTTCTCAGTGTCCCCCTCTCTACCCCGCTAAGTTCGGACAATACAGGGGACAAGGAACGCAATGAAGAGATCAACCGAGAATTACCAAGAGTTATAAGAACACGGTGGTAACATATCTAGTCTTGTCGTAAATTAATCTGTTCCCGTGCTCTAAACTGACCGTAGAGTGTTTCTCAACCTCATCAGGATATCACGCAATTCTTTGGTGACAAAGAACGGATAGAGGTTTTATTTCTAAAAGATCGACAGTTTCAGTTTAAGATTTTGCTTTTTATCAATAATTACAAGAGACAACCAGCAATATTTTCCTTAAATAATTTTTTTTGCTCGTTTCGTCAGCTTTTTTCTTTTTGTTAGAAAGTCGACAAAGTTGACTGACAAGTAGGTTTTCATCCTGGCAGAGTCGAGTGGGAGGGTAAAGACGCAGGGGGGAGGGGAGGACATCACAATATAGCATTTATACAAATCTCCCCTTTGTTTAATCTTGAATGGTTCTTTGTTCACAGTAAAAAAAAATCATCAGGATTTAAAAATAAACTTACAAATTCATTTTCTATAGATATCCTCTTCTCACAGTAAGGGAGAAGGAATAAATAATTATAAACATTGACCAACATTCTGACACAGGACTAGAAAATCCTGACAAAAAAAATTGTGATCAACTTGAGGTATGAGAGCAGTACTTCCTGATAAAAAGAATTCCGGGTTCTAATATTTCAAGTTCCATTTTCATGCCAATAATCACGTTTTTAAATGTTGAGGAAAGGCATGTCAAGTGTATTGCATTATCACTGAGGTCATTCCTATGTGCTGCCGGCCAGTTGAGGATCACTACTCTGATTACCAAGTTAGGACAGTTGCTCAGAGTATTCAATGCTATTGCATATATAATGAACTCAGGCAATTTGATGCCATATTTCTTGGTTTGCCTGAAAGAAAATTTTTGGCGTGTACAGTTCATGTGAAAGACAGACATAGCATGTGTGATAGTTTTAATATTAAAATATTGAATTACTTGCACCAAAAATAGAAACTTAACAAAAATAAATACAATTGATAAGGGCGTAGTTCATTGGTCGACAACACAAAAATAGAACCCAATGTAGACAATAATGGAGTTGATTTGACACAGCCAAATGTGATAAGACGAGCATTCTAAAGGATGTCATTTCATCCTACCAAGCAACACTCATGACTACACTATCATATTAGTTGCATAAATACAGAACAGACATGCTAAAATTTAATGTTAAGAGGTGAAATGAGCTTGAATTTGACCACATCTTCGGTTCATTCTTTAAATGATAGAGCTCTTTAAATCACTCAAATGAAAGTTGAAGCTGAGACGGCAAAGAGTCTAGTTCATTTTGTAAAAAAGAACTCAGTGAAAAAAATAACTGCTGCTGTTCGGTGATAACACAATTTACAAGTCAAACCAGCCATAGATTTATTATTTCAATGGCTCATATAATATTATCCAAAAATAATTCACAGGAGACAGACATGTATACAAGGTACACTTAATGCAATTCAATTAAGTTCTATATGAGTTCAATTGGCTCTTCACTCAATGTACATGCAATGTATATTCTCAAATAATTTGTACCACCACTATAAAGAAATATCCATGTTTCATTTAGGCTCTCTCTGAGTAAAAACTTCAACTGCTTAATGTGAAGACTCAGGCTTAAGAAAATTAAAGAATGAGTTTGTTGTACAACAGCTGACATGTTATCACTGTATAATTTTCAAACCGGACTTATTTCGTATTTCTACCAGCAGTTTAAATGCACTGTCAAGCATAATAAAGAAGGATACGAGGTAACTAAGGGGTATTATCTTGATGTACAACCGAATTCTCATAACAGATATCAGTACAAATGTTTGGTTTTAAGTAGGGAGAGTTAATATTATTTTAAGCTTGGCAGTAGAAAATGTTCAAAGCAGTTTTTTCATTACTAAAAATCTGCAAATGTTCTCACTGCATAGGGAAACGATATTATGAGTTTGTCAATACAAACATTTATAAAAAGGTTGAAGAAAATAAACAGACAAAACAAGTTTCAGTCAGTGTCATAAGATAAAGAAATGTGTACTAATGGGCAATAGGTTTTCAATGAATGTCTTCCAGATAATAGTTAATTTACAAAATGCCTGTTTTTATAAAATAATGTTTAGAGCATATTTTCTTATATTTGGGAGAAATATTTTCGGAAAAATTAACAGAAGCAGTCTTGGCATTGCTGATAGTTGATTGAAGTCTTAGTGTCGAAGCAACCCTCTACTTTTGAAAAATTTTCAGCAATAAAATTTATCATCTTCTGCTCAAAACTAGCTTTTGCCAACCTTAGAAAGGTATGAAAGAAACTTGCAATGAAAATTTATTCACACGAAGGAAAAATCACGAAAGAATAGATCGTGTTTTTGTAATATAAAAAAATATAATGCAACTTCGCTTAAGGACTTTGACTGAAACGCCAACGAAAACTTTTTATTTGCAGAAACGAGCTGGCGAAATCATTGGGACCACAAGGCAAAATGATATGTAATCTGTTTTGCTTTAAGCCTTTGCTATTAAACGCTATCAGTTGCAGCGAAGAGTGAATTTATACATATATACAAGATGCATATGGGCCGATACTTGATTTCAAGGAAAATACTATCGTGGGTGCCCATAAGCTAAATTACTTCAGTTTCAGTTGAAGACGAAACAATGTTAGAAGCTGTGTCGTAAAGAGGTAGTTTAAACTCAGTAGCAGTGCAAGCGCTTTCAAGCTTTGATTCGGCGACAATAGCTCTCGCAACATTAGGATCAGAAACAGGAGCGAACGGTTTTTGGTTAGCTGACACCCTCTTCCGCCTTCGTTTCAATTTTCGCACCTTGTTAGTGATAAGCTTCGCCTTGGAAAGCAGTTCTTTCTGGACTGGTTTGGGTTTTAGCGTCCCCTTCTGAGGGCTTCGAACAACTGGCCTTCCAAGGGTCCATTTCCATACGGGATGCGATGAATGTGGTTCGCTGCCTTTCGGACAGGCCATGGTGAAAGACGGACACAAACCTCCATCCGCTAGGGTCAGTAGCGAGGTCGCTGGAAATAAATTTAAAAGTTTAAAACTGCTGTTTGCCTTTAAAGCAGGATTTGCCTTTGGTTTCTTAGGCTTGGGTTTGCTAACTTTGACTGGTGTGGTGTCAACTGATGGAGTACAGTCTCGAGTGGCCGGGCCAAAAAATTTGGTCAACGCGTTTCCGACAAGCCTCTCAAGAACCGTGTCTTTCTTCAACAGTTCTTCTTTAGTTTGTTCATCAATGTCAAGTTGTGTTTTTGGACTTGGCTCTCTTTGAGGAAGGCAACCTGGTCTCTTTTCTTTTGAAACGTCCGTGAGCTTAATTTTGTCAGGGCTGATAACTTTCCCGTTAAGCAAATTCTTCTCTTTGCGCGCTTTGAGGTTCTGGAGTTTACCCTTGTCCTTTCGCTTGATTTTTTTCTTCTTTATGATTCCCGCACCGTCTTGTCTTTCTCCTAAGATTGAATCTTTGACGACGAGTGGCTTACTTTCAATTTCCCCTTTCAAACTTAGTGGTTTCCTGCATTTTTTTGCCTTCTTCACTTGTTTTTGCTGAAAAAGAGGTTGAGGTGGGCCGCAGACTCCCTCGAACAGAGGAGTTAAAACAGCCGGTCGTACTTTCTTTCTGAATTTCTCTTTGCGTCTACGCAAACATTTCGCTGCCTCATTGACGGGACTTTTTTGTTCGACAAGCCACGAATCTTCAAAGCGCTTTAACAACAAAGCTGGGGGCGATAATGTCAAGCTTTTTCCAAGATTTCTTATTTCTTTTGTTTTGTTTTTCTTTGGTGTTTTTAACTTCAGTGTACGCGGGGAAGTATGTGCATGTTCTTTGATAGTGTTTTCGTCATTTCTTAACGACCCGCTCAGCTCGCCAGCTGAAAAATCTGTCTTGGTCGGTGTACTCGCATTCGACAACGCCATTGAGCCGAAACCACTGTCATTTGACGAGGAATCAGAAATCAGCGTATCAAAATCTTGCTTGTTTGAGTTACAACGGCTGGTACGAAATTGATTAACTTCTTTCACTTTGTCGCTTTCCTCATGTCCATTTAATTCACTCCTCTTGGGAATTTTCAATGGCGACTCAAACGGTTCCTTGATATCCGAATTGTTTGACGACCTTTTCTTCCCTCGAGCCACTTTCCTCATCTTTTTGATCGGTTCGGAACTGCTGTCACGCTTCTTTAAGCGTTTCTTGTTAGCGCCGAGATTCACAAAGCTCAACGTTTGTGTAAAATTCGTTACACAATGTGAAGACGACGACGAATCGAGATGGCAGCCTTCCCCGTACCTGGTAACGTTCCCAGAAGTTAGATCTCCGTCAATGGCTACGCGACTGGTATTGTCCGTTAATGTTTTATTTACTTCACAATCAGTCGAAGAGCGCGATTTCAGTTTCTTCGCTGTAGTGCCTTTCGTCAACCTCAGCTTGGGCTTGAGTGGCGCAGAGTTTTTGTGTTTACAAAGTACTGCTAATTTGTTAGGGATTGTGTTGCTGTTGAGCTGGTTCGATGTCGTCTTCTCCTTGTCGTTCTTGTCGTTAAGAACATTATTCATGCTGGTAACTTCACTAGCTGGTTCCTCTGAGTTCGCCTCTCTTGAGATTGCTTGGTTAAATTCGCTTGGTTTATCGATATACATTGAACAGTATTTCTCAACTTCTGACTTTGATAACAGTGTACAGTTGGCTGACGAACCGTGAATTCCATTGACTGTCTTTAGCAGTTTGATTTCTTCAGGCTCGCAGAAGTGCCTGCGAACTTTCATTTTTTCCATTCTAGTAAATAACGTAGTCCGCGGTGTTGTCGGCAAAACAAGTGCCAAAAGCTCGGCTAATGGTAGCATATATTCTCCGTCGATATTCAAATATGCCAGTTCAACACCACGAAATACGAGCCTTCCACACAGAGGGACTTGTTTCTCCTCAACTGTCTCTTCTGTTGCAGGTTCCGTGGTCATCATGGTTCCCAGTAATGTTCCACTATGTGAAGATTGTGATACGACAGCCCGATAGTTGCTCAAAGCCAGGAGTTTATAGCCTTGAATCTGGTCGACAGATTACATGAAGATCTGCCGCTCTGAGGTCAAAACGAACGTCCTGATAACATCAACTCACAGCCTGCACTCTTGCCTCAACATAGATCACTTGAATTTTGCCTCAACGTTGTCCAAAACGCCCCGATTTACCTTGCAATGTCGGGGTATGGTGACTCTTTTATTCAGACTCTACGTTAGCCCATCTCAAAAGCACGCCTCTTTGCCGCTAAGCTCAATTGCTCCAGGATCGCGCTGTGATTGGTCAACAACAAAGTAACGCAACCTGATTGGTTAGAATCGCGCTGGCTTGTTATTGAAATACATAAGGTATTTCCTTCATCGTCGAGGTTAAGAAAATCAGGTCACATACGATTGCAGGACATTTACGCTTCAAAAGCAGCGATTTCCAAGCAATCAAGCCTCGATTTTCGAGTGCTTGGTCAGCAAATGAAGGAATTTTTATCGCGACAACATTCGCCTCAAGCAGAAATGCGTGTTTACCTTGGTTATCATTTGAGCGTCATGGTGTTAGAGTCAGCTGGCCTCTACTTCATCAAATACAGTGATAAGGTTTTGCATAACTATTCTAAACATATTTATGATGTGAATGAAGTGTAAATGCACTTTTTAGCCTAGTATAATGAGCTGTATAGTTTCGAAGGTAAACTTGTTATTTGATCACACGCAGCAATGCAATCAAGACGCAGGGCAAGTCAGTTCGCTTATGTCCGCGAGACCTTGAAGGTTATATTCGAATTAGCCGCAAATCCGTCACAAACGAAGAGTACACAAATGAACACTTCTGTGGCGTTTTACTGCCGTTTTGATGTTTTGTCTAGGATACTCAATCCTTTAGTGATCTTACACTCTATTTTGCCGTATTTTAAGTCGCTGAGTTGACGTTGAGATGCATATTTTAGTAACGTCAATGTTGTCAGCCCTCACTGCATGCAGCTCAGATCCGTACCCCGGCAAGGTATCATTGTTTAATAGGAAAGTTAACTCAACTGCAGTCGCCCAATTTTGCACAGGTTTTGATTTATAGAATCTAAAACGTTTGAAACTGTAAAGTTTATAGATTGAATGATGTTATGTGGAAACTTCAGCCGAGTATTAATGCAAGGTTTGCTAGAGAACACACTCGTGTTTACCAGCTTCAACTGACTTGCATTATTGTAGATCAGATTTTTACTGGTATTCAACGACTTCAAAGGGCATCCCATTAACACCACCTTTTTTAATTCTGGTTGCTTGCTATAAGTACAGTGGTTTAAAATATCTCTATTTTTGTCGTTAGAGTGGGACCTCTCCGACGGAGGATTGATACGTGTAATGAATCTTCTATGTAACAGAACTTCATAAATAAAAGCTGCAGAGTTAAAGCTGTAGTTTTGACGTTGTCTTCGCTGCTACAAATTACTGC
>JAHPZR010052569.1:0-5000 GCA_019787425.1 Platygyra sinensis
GGTCAGACTACTATGGGTGTCCCTACAACTGAAGGTCAGACGACAATGAGTGTTCCTACAACTGAGAACCAGACGTCTATGGGTGTTCCCACAACTGAGGGCCAGACGACTATGGGTGTCCCTACAACTGAAGGTCAGACGACAATGGGTGTTCCTACAACTGAGAGCCAGACGAGTATGGGTGTTCGTACAACTGAAAGCCAGACGACTATAGGTGTTCATACAACTGAAGGCCAGACCACTATGTTTGCCCTTACAACTGAAGGCCAGACGACTATAGGTGTTCCTACAACTGAAGGCCAGACGACTATGAGTGTTCCCACAACTGAGGGCCAGACGACTATGGGTGTCCCTACAACTGAAGGTCAGACGACAATGAGTGTTCCTACAACTGAGAACCAGACGTCTATGGGTGTTCCCACAACTGAGGGCCAGACGACTATGGGTGTCCCTACAACTGAAGGTCAGACGACAATGGGTGTTCCTACAACTGAGAGCCAGACGAGTATGGGTGTTCGTACAACTGAAGGCCAGACGACTTTGGGTGTTCATACAACTGAGGGCCAGACCACTATGTTTGCTCCTACAACTGAAGGCCAGACGACTATGGGTGCTCCTACAACTGAGAGCCAGACTACTATGGGTACTCCTACAACTGAGAGCCAGACGACTATGGGTATTTCAACAACTGAAGGTCAGACGACTATGGGTGTTCATACAACTGAAAGTCAGACAACCATGGGTGCTCCTACAACTGAGGGTCAGACTACTATGGTTGTTACTACAACTGAAGGTCAGATGACTATGTTTGCCCCTACAACTGGAGGCCAGACGATTATGGTTTTTCCTACAACTGAAGGCCAGACTACTATGGGTGCTCCTACAACTGAGGGTCAGACTACTATGGTTGTTTCTACAACTGAAGGCCAGACGACTATGGGTGTTCATACAACTGAAGACCAGACCACTATGTTTGCCCTTACAACTGAAGGCCAGACGACTATAGGTGTTCCTACAACTGAGGGCCAGACGACTATGAGTGTTCCCACAACTGAGGGCCAGACGACTATGGGTGTCCCTACAACTGAAGGTCAGATGACAATGAGTGTTCCTACAACTGAGAACCAGACGTCTATGGGTGTTCCCACAACTGAGGGCCAGACGACTACGGGTGTCCCTACAACTGAAGGTCAGACGACAATGGGTGTTCCTACAACTGAGAGCCAGACGAATATGGGTGTTCGTACAACTGAAGGCCAGACGACTTTGGGTGTTCATACAACTGAGGGCCAGACCACTATGTTTGCTCCTACAACTGAAGGCCAGACGACTGTAGGTGTTCCTACAACTGAAGGCCAGACGACTATGGGTGTTCCCACAACTGAGGGCCAGACGACAGTGGGTGTCCCTACAACTGAAGGTCATACGACAATGGGTGTTGCTACAACTGATAGCCAGACGACTATGGGTGTTTTTACAACTGAAGGCCAGACGACTTTGGGTGTTCCTACAACTGAGGGTCAGGCTACTATGGGTGCCCCTACAACTGAAGGTCAGACGACTATCGGTGTTCCTACAACTGAGAGTGAGACTACTATGGTTGTTCCTACAACTGAAGGCCCGACGACTATGGGTACTCCTACAACTGAGGGCCGGACTACTTTGGGTATTTCCACAACTGAAGGTCAGACGACTATGGGTGTTCATACAACTGAAGGCCAGAGTACTATGGGTGCTCCTACAGCTGAGGGTCAGACTACTATCGTTGTTCCTACAACTGAAGGCCAGACGACTATGGGCGTTCCTACAACTGAGGGCGAGACTACTATGGGTGCTCCTACAACTGAAGGCCAGACTACCATGGTTGTTCCTACAACTGAAGGCCAGACTACTATGGGTGCTCCTACAACTGAAGGCCAGACCACTATGTTTGCCCTTACAACTGAACGCCCCACGACTATAGGTGTTCCTACAACTGAAGGCCAGACGACTATGGGTGTTCCTACAACTGAAAGCCAGACGACTATGGTTGTTCCTACAACTGAAGGCCAGACTACTATGGGTGCTCCTACAACTGAGGGTCAGACTACTATGGTTGTTCCTACAACTGAAGGCCAGACTACTATGGGTGTTCATACAACTGAAGGCCAGAGTACTATGGGTGCTCCTACAGCTGAGGGTCAGACTACTATCGTTGTTCCTACAACTGAAGGCCAGACGACTATGGGCGTTCCTACAACTGAGGGCGAGACTACTATGGGTGCTCCTACAACTGAAGGCCAGACTACCATGGTTGTTCCTACAACTGAAGGCCAGACTACTATGGGTGCTCCTACAACTGAAGGCCAGACCACTATGTTTGCCCTTACAACTGAAGGCCCCACGACTATAGGTGTTCCTACAACTGAAGGCCAGACGACTATGGGTGTTCCTACAACTGAAAGCCAGACGACTTTGGTTGTTCCTACAACTGAAGGCCAGACTACTATGGGTGCTCCTACAACTGAGGGTCAGACTACTATGGTTGTTCCTACAACTGAAGGCCAGACTACTATGGGTGTTCATACAACTGAAGGCCAGACCACTATGTTTGCCCTTACAACTGAAGGCCAGACGACTATGGGTGTTCCTACAACTGAAAGCCAGACGACTATGGTTGTTCCTACAACTGAAGGCCAGACTACTATGGGTGCTCCTACAACTGAGGGTCAGACTACTATGGTTGTTCCTACAACTGAAGGCCAGACTACTATGGGTGTTCATACAACTGAAGGCCAGACCACTATGTTTGCCCTTACAACTGAAGGCCAGAGGACTATAGGTGTTCCTACAACTGAAGGCCAGACGACTATAGGTGTTCCTACAACTGAAGGCCAGACGACTATGGGTGTTCCCACAACTGAGGGCCAGACGACTATGGGTGTCCCTACAACTGAAGGTCAGACGACAATGGGTGTTCCTACAACTGAGAGCCACACGTTTATGGGTGTTCCTACAACTGAGGGCCAGACTACTAAGGGTGCCCCTACAACTGAGGGTCAGATTACTTTGGGTGCTCCTACTACTGAAGGTCAGACGACTATGGGTGTTGCTACAACTGAGAGCCAGACTACTATGGGTGCTCCTACAATTGAGGGTCAGACTACTATGGGTGCTCCTACAACTGAGGGGCTGACTACTATGGGTGTTCCTACAGATGAAGGCCAGAGTACTATGGGTGTTACTACAACTGAAGGCCAGACGACTATGGGTGTTCCTACAACTGAAGGCCAGCCGACTCTGGGTGTTTCTAGAACTGAAGGGCAGACAGCTGTGGGTGTCCCGACAACTGAAGGTCAGACAACAATGGGTACCCCTACAACGAAAGTCCAGACGACTATGGGTACCTCTACAACTGAAAGACAGACGTCCATGATCCCGACCACAGTAGGTAAGAGTACGTAAGCCGTGATGATCAACTTTAGTTTTAGAGGAGTTTAATATGAATTTATTTTTTGAATTTATCATATTTTGCCACTACAAATACAATGAAAACAATAAAAAATAGAAAGAGTCGATTTTACAATGGCGCGGAGACCCAACGGAAACTATGAAGCTTATATTAATTAGGTCTCCTCAGTTATTGTTTTACAAGATGAAATCAAAACAAGAAGATAAGAACATGACGACGGATACAATTACAATTTCATACAATTACAGTGTCAAATATAGAGATACAATACGAAAGAAAAGCTGCAGGAAAGTTAATACTTAAACACAATTGTTCAAAAATTGTTAATAGTTATTACAGAAAAATGCCTTAAGTGCTTTTTTAAAGGAGACAGAGGAGGACGAGTTGACGATTTCAGTACTCAATCAAGGAGTTGTAAAATTTAGGTCCTTGGTAAAAAACGGAAAATTGTTTGATGTTAGTTCGACAAAGAGGCAAACGATATAAATGGGAGTTTCTTGTATGATACGAATGAATTTATTTCTGTAAGGTGAATTTACAATCAAATTTTAAAGGAAGGGTACGGTTTTGGTGAGAGTACATGAATAAACCTAAATGTAGTAGGTGCATGTGATAAATAATATGACTTAAGACTTCCAATAGAGCCACAAATGATTTGATCTGAACAATGAAAAATATATCTATATATATGTAAGAAATTTAAGGTAAACTAAACAAAAATCGAACAACCTGTCTAATTGAAAAACAAATTAATCGCTGGCATGCACTGGAGGAATCGAATGAATAAAAAGGTAACTATTTCAACACAAAATGTAGCGAAACTACCAATAGAGGTCTTTATGTAAATTTTCTGTGTGAATTTTTGCGTTGCAGTATCTGCACTTATCACAGTGGTTGTTTTTGCTGGCCGTCCTGATCCACAGTGGCGAGTTCATCTATCTGCTTTCAACGACTCAGATTATCACTCTATCCAAAATGTTGGCATCGATTCAAGTTGCTTACCTGCAAAACTAGGATATAAAGGCTTCTTAGTACAGGACGCTGCAAGGGAGCTTCTCATTGTGGGCAGTGATAGTGAGGTTGTGCGACTGCAACAGGTTCTGCTCCAGACCATGCCAAGTGGTACTTTACCAAGCCTCTTACTCGAGAGAGTCTCAAATGAAATTGGCAGCGTATTGGACGAATGCATTACATCGAAACGTAAACGACGTAAGCGACTCGCCCCACCATTTGGGCCATTCTTGTGGAATAACGTCCCCAACATTAGACGAAAAAACAACTGCTACAACTACGCAAATCTACAAATCACGAATACCTTTGCACAGCCTGGTAGAGGGAGTGGAGAAATCTTTGCCTTGTTGAATGGTTTCTTTGTGACAAGTGCTGCGATGCATGATGGCTTGGAGGTTCTGATGCCCCCTCCTGTTCCCGCAGAACCTGTCCCGGGAGCCCCTGTTGGACCACGTCACCTGGTGGCACTGTTTGTTGATCCAGGTTAGTACAGCCAGTCATCTGATTGATAAAAATGTGTTGAACTATGCGGAACGTA
>JAHPZR010052569.1:12500-26588 GCA_019787425.1 Platygyra sinensis
CATCATCATTATGTATAGCTTTCTAGTTTATTGATAAAAAATGTGGCTTGGTATCAAGCCCTTATTGTTGCTAAATTACTTCGGATAGGCAAATGCCACAAAAACACTCTTTCTCTCGGGTTTCAGTCCATCTTAGGGTTCTATAAGCTTGACTGAGCTAAAGGTTTCTCGTTCTAAGATAGCTTCCTGTTTTCCCGATTTGATATCATCGACCTGCGAGTGTAATGTCAACTGAGACGAGCAAGTTCATCACTGTTATATCAGTATACATGTACCTTTCGTCCCACGTTTTCTGCGAACGCGCCTATAACATTTCCTGGAGGGGAATAGCGTGACACTATGTAGGTCTCCCGTCCTCTTTTCTGAATAGCACATCCCAACTTAGTGGTGCCCTTCCAAACCACCTGCCAATGAAAAAGATGTTTTGGAATTGAACACAATTACAGTTAAAGTGTTATCGTAATCGAGTGCTTCGTTTCATTCTTGCAGTTTGAGATGGGAGTGTTCTGAATTTTACTTTAGCTTTAGTTTTACTTTACATATCTTTGCTGTAAAATAAAGCTGCATGTTTAGTCTTGCAACAACGTAAGGTTTTTTAAAACTCATGCCGTAACATTGATCAGCTTTTGTCTTCACATTTAGTATCATAAATTAAATAACCCACTTAACGCTTGAGAGTTGAGGATTTGCGGAATCCGTTGCATTCTTTTTTTAAAAAAATATATTGCTCGTATTTCAAATTGCAGGGGCGGATCTAGGGAGAGGGTGCAGGGGGTGCGCGCACCCCTCCCCCCGACATGAAGAGGACTTCTTCGTAATCGCTTTTAAAATTTGTTTACCTCATGCTCACCGGTAAGTGACGTCATTTCTTAGGGGTGCACCCCTCCTAAGAAAAATCCTGGATCCGCCCCTGCATTGATCTGATACTTTCAGCGCTTGTTTACCTGTACATACTGTGAATCACGCGTTCATCCATGCAGTTATTAATAACGCCCTTAAACAACCAGACATCCTACATTTATGTTGACATTTGTGTAGCATAAATTGTTGCAAGCTGCTCAGTTCCAATGCGATATGGCCAATAATTAATTTTGATATGAGCGAGAAATACACAAGCTTACCTGCGTAAAATGACCAGTGGCCATAGTAAATCCAGGATGGTTGTAATTGTAGAGTTTTTCTTCAGAGTACCTTGATTAAGTGGATAACAGGAAACCAGTTCAGTTATTATACAACTGTTTGTGACCCTTTGATCCCTGTTCGGGCTCAACATGTTTCTTCAATTTGATCGAAGATGTTACAGGAGCTACGTCACGGCTTGCGGATCTTCAAACGTTTGACCAAAGTTATTAAGGTTCATCGTTTGAAATCCGTATTAATCTTCTCCATCCTTAACCATCCTTGTTACTTTATTGTTCATCTCTTTGGTGTTTTTTATCTTAGTAAACGACTATTTTCAGTTGGTTTCGTTCAAATGATTTTGAGCGTGGCCAAAGTTACTCAAATTACCGCGACTAAGCGTTTCCGAGTGACGGATTATTATGGGTTATAAGTAGGTTGTTAGTAATTTCTGCAACCAATTATGGAACAAAAAACATTGCAAAGGCACAGTTACTTTTGACGAGCCAAATGAATGTTTCGGCTATATGTTAGCGAATCATTTTGGCCTATGTTCACACCTTGTGTTCGAGCACGGTGCTTGAGCACATTGTAAAGTCAAAGTAAATACATAGTTACCTTTGACGAGCCAAACGAATGTTTGAGCTCTAGGTTAGCGAATCATATGGGACTTCGTTCACACTTGATGTCTGAGCACGTTGCTTGAGCACGGTTCTCGCTGAACTCTAATGTGAACACACCTTTTTCCAAGTATTCACACCAGAATAAGGGGAAAATTCCCGTGTGACCTTGTGCAATGGTACATGAGTACTTAGAGTACCCAGTGTCTAAACACAACACTCTTTTGTACTGGCGCCTAGTCACCAGTGCTCCGATACTAGGTGCGAACACAGCCTAAGACTAGCTAGATTATGCAAGGCACTTACCAAGCCTCCACTGCTTCTTTATATGACGCGTCTCCACCGGATTTGAAAAGATTTTCTCCTTCACCAGTGTTCTTTGCATGTTCAAGTCTGCGGTTTGTGGCCGCCAGGTGATCAGCCCAGGCCTGAGCATGTTGAGCCAATGTAGCATCCCATTCCAGCGCTGGTGCCCCATGCTGAGCACGCCTGTAATTGTGGGCTGCTAAGCAGGCGTTTTTCACTTCTATTTAGAAATAAATACTGTCATAATCAGATTTCGCGACTGAATGTTAAGGATTTACCAATAAGAAGGCACAGGAATTAGTCGTAGATGAATGGCGGGAAACATTAATTCTAGCATTCAAAATCGTCAAACCTGAGTTTAGTTGATATACGGTCTCCTTTGGAAATGAAAAACAAAGCCTTTTTGCAACATAACCAAAATTAAATAGTATGATAACGGACAACGGACTCTGCCTTTCTCCCTATTCCAGTTGGTGTTTGAGTTTTTTGGAGGAAAGAGGAATTGCGTGACTTAGATTCGGGTGAGTGTCAACCACAGAGGCTCTGAAACCCTTACCCTTTAGCAGAACATATTAAACAACAATTTTCTAAAATTGAAAAGTGAATTGATCGACATGGCACGAGCGTGGAACAAATAAAAAATCTGAGTCCCCGACAGGAATCGAACCCATGACCTCCCGAACGCCGCCGGGGCGGGGCTGTATCCACTGAGCGACGAAAACTCATGGAGAGCATGGTCATTTAACTGAGTTCAGCAATTTTCTATTCCTTCTCTAGAATAGAAACCGAGGTGACTTCTTTATTCCAGACTTCTTATTTTAAAGAAACTCTGTTACTAAAACAGTCAGTTGCTTTAATTTTAAATTTGAGATGACTGTATTTTCATCAAGGGTCAGTGTCATTTCCAAGTGTTAAAGAGGGAATCCACTAGAAGTTCGAGCAAACTTCTTTGCGACTTTTTTAAATATCTTCCCCAAAAGATTTCATTTCTAACAACACCAAAAGTCGAAAACAAAGGTTGAAGTTCACATGAATCACTTGAAAGTAACCGATAATGAAGCGATATCCGAGTTTGCACTATTTCTCTGAACGTTAAAAAAATTTTCTCGACTTCCTATTATAAATTGTTTTTTAGAGTTATTACAGCCAAATATCTATATCTTAAGCTTTTAGACAATGCTAACAGGACTGAAATATTTAAGTTATTCTGGTACAAGGTTTTTGCCAACTAAAGTTGAAATTGCTCGATTTTCTATATTATTTCATCTCCAATTCCCTCTACCCCATCCTAAAACAAATTAAACCTGCTGTAGAACTACACCCTTATCAATATCGTAATGAAATTTTTCTTTCAACTTACGTTCTTGTTGAGATCCAGTACTCCCCTTGGCTGCTGAAACCGGCACAAATCAGATGTAAATATTAAATGATAATAGTCATTTGATTGATATATCGCTCAGCTCAAATGATAGGGAAAATATCATAGGAGAAACCTGGGATTATCAATTGATTATAATGTAGCTGTAAAGTACAAAGAAACTTTTTATTTTTGTGACCCAAAGCATTAGAAACTTATTACTCAGGTGCAAGCCGATTTGTTACACAACTTAGGTGCAGCGGTGGCTTAATTACTGAAGGTCAATACTTAAATATTCACAGTTATTGCGAGCCCAAGAGAGGCCCGCAACCCTAATCTTGACAGTGACTAGCGGATTGCGCATTACGCGTGTGCGCCACGTTTATAACAGGGAGGCTGAAACCGGAAATTGAAAATTTGTTTTTCCGCTAAGAACGATCAGAATGCGAAAAATGTGTCCGTCACAAGAATTTGTCACATGGGATGCAGGCCTTTCTGTCACATGGAAGATCAAAGTACCTTTTGCTGACGTTATCACGACAGTTTGTCACATGGGATCCAAGCTTCTGTCAACCCATCTCAAGTTTTAGCGGAAAACAAATTAAAAACCCAGCCCTCGCCGAAAATTTTTTTCACTAGAACTTCAGCTCGGAACATATATAAATTTTTAGTAAAATCCAACTAGTGGTCTATTATCAATGCTGCGTTCTGATTGGTTGAGCTACTAGTAGGCTATTTGTTATAGCCCGCTACCTTGCATACGGCGGCTGAGCCCGCAGTACGAGCGGCAGTCAAAACTTAGCTGTCCTACCGAAACGACACGATAATAGCCTTTTTCTTCGCAGGTAACAAAAATAGAGACAATGCTAAAGTTGCCTTGGCTTCTTCTAATACTTAACTCGAGAATTCCTGGTTTAGTTTGACGAGAAACAGGATATTTTGTTCAAAATAAGACAACTATCACCCTACCTGGCGACACTCGACGAACTACGAGCGAAACTACCGGCGACTCAGATTTGGCGCCAAATTAGAAGCTTGGAGACACATTTTAAGAAGTGATAAGGTTTTGACAATTGTAAATCCCTTTTCGTGAATATTTAGTGTCATCTCCAGCGACAAAAGTTGGCTGGCTTCAATGCCTTTCCTGTAAACTTACATTGACGTCAGGTCAGTAAAATTTTTCCCGCCTGCTGAATCCTGATTGGTCAATTCAAATTTCCCGCGCGCCGATCGTATGCAAGGTAGTAGCGAAAAGCGCCGGCTTTGAAAACCAAAACAATGGCGGCTGAATCGCTTTAACTAGGGAAAGATGTTTTGTCTCGATATTTTTTTGACCAACTAGTTGGATTTTACAAAAACAATTATTCCTCTCGCCTCATGGGCTATTAACTCAGAGCCATTCGGGCTCAAGGAATAATTGTTAAATATTCGTTTGAATCGTCAACCTTGCGGATATTTTTGCCTTTAGGGTCAACGAAAATCTCCGATTACGCCGAACGGGCCCACACTGCAAACATCTCTTCACAAACCCTTAACTTCGAAGCGATATAACACTTTAGGGTTAATAGCTATCATACATCGGCAAAAGCACAATCTATTCATTCACAATCCGGCTTTATCATGTTAAGATCTCAGGGAAATGGAAGAAAACCAGAATTTTAGAACTTGTTTCCACCTCGCGTCATTGCTTGACTCAACAAAGTAGCCACGATTGCCATAGCTACCGAAAAACACAAACAATGACTTCGGCGGGCTACGAAAGAGAACGAAAGAAAAAACAGAACAGACAACATAACATCGCGATAATTATTCAACGCTCGAATGTCCTGACTTCCATCTCTGAAAGATTTTGCCTCAATTTTGAACAAATAAACATTCCTGGGCGACCGGCCGCTATTGTCCCCATGAATATTTAATTAGCTAACTTAACACAAGTCTCGGGAGGGGGGGGGGGGGGGGGGAATGACGAAACGATGAATTGAAAGTTACGCTAATTCTCTGTCACGCTTTCAATAAAGTGGTCTTTCAATTGCAGACATGGCACACATTGCTATCTTTTCTGCCCATTCCCAACATCTTAAACAAAAGCTCTTCAAGCGCATTCAGGCCCCCACTTTCTAACCTGTGGTTACTACTATAGATAGTATTTTACTTACAGTTGCAGTTAGTACAGGTGGCATAGCAATGGTCTTGCATATATGCATAGTATTTGCTACTTCGAAGACAGTAACCGCTATTCTTCCAGTACTGACAATTTCCGCGATCTTGTTTGTCTGCACGACACCCTGCAAATTGAATGTATTCAGTTGAATTTGTTCAATGCAAGAGATAAATCTGACTTGTACAAATACCTGTTTACCTATTTTTGTATTCTGTAAGAATAATTATACCCACAAATTGTGTCAGGTGTCGAATGTTAGCCCACTCATGACTTGAGCGTATGATTCTCATATTGATTGTAAATCATTGAGTTTAAACAAAGAAAATCGTGATAGTGCATAGTGGTGTTTAGATTAAGAGCTTAGCAGATTTTCCCATCTTTATTTCAGTCTTCTTTTTCTCCTTTTCTCTTTAGACAATGCTAACAGGACTGAAATATACTAAAGTTATTCTAGTTCAAGGTTTTTGCCAACTAAAAGTTGAAATTGCTCGATTTTCTATATTATTTCATCTCCAGTTTCTCTACCCCATCCTAAAACAAATTAAACCTGCTGTAGCACTACACCCTTATCAATATCGTATTGAAATTTTTCTTTCAACTTACGTTCTTGTTGAGATCCAGTACTCCCCTTGGCTGCTGAAACCGGCACAAATCAGATGTAAATATTAAACGATAATAGTCATTTGATTGATATATCGCTCAGCTCAAATGATAGGGAAAATATCGTAGGAGAAACCTGGGATTATCAATTGATTATAATGTAGCTGTAAAGTACAAAGAAACTTTTTATTTTTGTGACCCAAAGCATTAGAAACTTATTACTCAGGTGCAAGCCGATTTGTTACACAACTTAGGTGCAGCGGTAGTTTACTTACAGTTGCAGTTAGTACAGGTGGCATAGCAATGGTCTTGCATATATGCATAGTATTTGCTACTTCGAAGACAGTAACCGCTATTCTTCCAGTACTGACAATTTCCGCGATCTTGTTTGTCTGCGCGACACCCTGCAAATTGAATGTATTCGAATTTGTTCAACGCAAGAGAAAAATCTGACTTGTACAGATACCTGTGTACCTTTTTTTGTATTCTGTAAGTATAATTATACCCACAAATTGTGTCAGGTGTCCAATGTTAGCCCACTCATGACAAGTAACTTGAGCGTATGATTCTCATATTGATTGTAATTCATTGAGTTTAAACAAAGAAAATCGTGATAGTGCATAATGGTGTTTAGATTAAGAACTTAGCAGATTTTCTCATCTTTATTTCTTCTTTTTCTCCTTTCGATCATTTGAGAACATACTTCAGACACTTGCGACATTTACAAACTCGCGGAGACTGGCTAAAAGTACTCGACTGAGTGCCATAGTGTCAATTCTGGTTTCGGTGTTTGATAAAGGTAAAGTCTGCACACGAACCAATTGTGGCTTACCAGGCCGGAGCTTTTCCCTAGGAGTGTTTCTACCCTTTCCTCCGTGGGGGTTACCCCCAGCATTAAATTCACCGGTACCCATTTATACACCTGGGTGGAGAGAGACAACGTGAGAGTAAAGGGTCTTGCCCAAGAACACAGCACAATGTCCCCGTCCAGGGCTCGAACCCAGACCGCTCGCTCCGGATTCGAGCGCACTAACCATGAGGCCACCGCGCCTCCCTTTCGCTGTTTGAAGATGTAGTAAAATACAGTTTGTCGTGGTTGATATGTTAGTAAGTTACGAACTCACCTTGATTGACTGAAGTGGATTGCGCTGAAACACAAATCAACTCCGTTTTAGCTTATTACATTTTGCACTCAACTTTTGATAAGATTTAAATCATCTTTCACACAACCGAGATCAAGACATTGAATGTAAACAGAAGTCAGGTACAATGTTGGGGTCTCAAATGTAATAAATGTCCCTAAATGTAATAAAGGCCGGTTTATGTAATACAGTTTGGCCCTAAATGTAATAAAAGTCCAAAGTGTGATAACTTTCGGCCCTAAGTGTAATACATTTTGGCCCAAAATTTTAAAAAAGTCTTGAGTGTGATAAAATTTAAGCCTGAGATCTCAGTGGTAAGTAGTCAATAAAAACTATTTGGCCTTTTGTCTGAAGTATACAAAGAAATAAAGGAAAAAATGTTTTAAGTTAATGGCGATTGCAAGTAATGTTCTTTAATATTCAGATGCCATAGAAGTAAGTCACAATTTCACTTTATCTTTCTTAATAAATTTTCAACGAATGTCTTTTAAAATGTTTGGACACATAAATCACCGCGCATGCCGAAATGTCAACGAACAACGAGCATTGCGAGTAACAAAAACGACAATGTGTAACTGATATTTATGAAAAAATTAATATTACCAGCATAAGAAAAAAAAAACTGAGGACCTTCATCTAACAGGTCTCACTTATTCCTTTATGAAGGAATAAATAAATAAATAAATAAATAAAGATTGCTTCTGGATAATTTCACCCTTTAAGGCTAGCAAATGGTCGCAAATTACTCTCTCTATCCCCTGTATTCACAGTTATATAGATCGTATTTTACTTACAGTTGCAGTTAGTACAGGTGGCATAGCAATGGTCTTGCATATATGCATAGTATTTGCTACTTCGAAGACAGTAATTGCTATTCTTCCAGTATTGACAATTTCCACGATCTTGTTTGTCTGCGCGACACCCTGCAAATTGAATGTATTTGAATTTGTTCAGTGCAAGAGATAAATCTGACTTGTACAGATATCTGTGTACCTTTTTTTGTATTCTGTAAGTATATTTATACCCACAAAGTTTTCTTTCTTAAAGGTTTGTATAATACCGACCAAACCGTAGAAAATTAAAAATTTAAAGAAATGATGTTATAGAAATAGAACTTAAAGTCGTCAGTACAGTGTGATCAACCAGCCAATTGATTACAGTGTGATTAGCTTGACGAGTGTAGTTCCCAAGGAAACTGTTGTTAGTGACTTTTTTTAGACCTACCCTTACCCGGACGATCACACTTTACCCACTAATACTGACATTCCTGAGCTCAAACCATTAACCATGTTATATCAACTTGAAGTTGACAAAGGTAAATTCATCGCAGAAGCAAATTGTACCAGGTGTCGAATGTTAGCCCACTCATAACAAGTAACTTGAGCGTATGATTCTCATATTGATTGTAATTCATTGAGTTCAAACAAAGAAAATCGTGATAGTGTTTAGATTATGAACTGAGTAGATTTTACCATCTTGATTTCTTCTTTTTCTCCTTTTGATCGTGTGAGGTAATATATCAAACACGAGAGACTGTTTCATCGAGTCGGATATCCAAACACCGTGAGAACAGAGTTAAAAATACGACGCGCAGCAAACCTGGTAATATCAATTAACTGTAGCGTAAATGCAAAAGGCAGCAGAGTGCCACTTGTAGTGTGAGTTCTCTTTTCGGTGTTTGGAGATGTAGTAAAATGCGGTTTCTCGTGGTTGATATGTTAGTTAGGAACTCACCTTGATTGACTGAAGTGGATTGCGCTGAAACACAAATCAACTCTGTTTTAGCTTATTACATTTCGCACTCAACTTTTGATAAGATTTAAATCATCTTTCACACAACCGGGATCAAAACATTGAATGTAAAGAGAAGTCAGGTACAATCACTGAGTTGTGCATGCTTTTAACATCGTCCACATTGGACGACAGTGTACCATGATTTTTTGCTAAGTTCGTCACTCACTGAGCACAATTTATTGGGAGAAATATATCGGCATAATGAAAACCTGGGAATATCAATTAAATGTAGCGTAAATGCAAAAGGCAGCAGAAGTTGTTAGTGAATAGAAACAGTTTTAACTAATATTTAAAGGACTTATTACTACCTGAAGGTACGAACCAGTGGCAAAGTACTGGATCATCCCGGTGTGCTAAAAACTGCATGATTTAAATATTCACAGTTATATAGATCGTATTTTACTTACAGTTGCAGTTAGTACAGGTGGCATAGCAATGGTCTTGCATATACGCATAGTATTTGCTACTTCGAAGACAGTAATTGCTATTCTTCCAGTACTGACAATTTCCACGATCTTGTTTGTCTGCGCGACACGCTGCAAATTGGATGTATTTGAATTTGTTTAATATAAGCAGTAGGCTAAAAACAGGATCTATCTCATTAATTATTCTACTTTTTTTACCATATATAATTTATTTTACTTATTAGAACTAGTACTCGAGTTCTGCGTTTACTGCAGGTGCCGTATAGCAGTGATCTTGCATTTACGCATAGTATTTGCTGCTTTGATGAGGGTGACTGCTATTCTTCCCGTATTCTTCCAGTATTCACAATTTCAAGATCTCGTTTGTCGGCGCAAGCTGCGCAAATTGGACATAATAATAAATTGTTCTAATAATGTGAAACAACTTTTAATGTGAACAACAAGAGACAATTTTGGAGCAGGGATAATGATAATTCTTTTTTTGCAGAGAGAACTTTGCTTCAACACAATGTTGAATGAAATTGTTTACATAACTCGTACATGTATTACAATTCAAATCGTGTAATTCCTCAGGAATCTTTAGCTATCACACTGGCTGTCCTTGAAATGTTCTTATGAAGTCGGAAAACAACCCTGGTCACAGAAATTAACAGTAAAACCATGATCTAAATATTTGCAAGATTTTTCTTCAGTTTGTTGTGGATGTTACTTACCAGCTCTTTCTTCCAAATGTTTCTCTTGAGAGACATCTGGAGGTTTCCCTTGAGAGACATCTGCAGATTTTTCTTCAGAGACATCTGCATGAGGTGTTGGCATTCGAATTGAGCCTTGTGGGGCGCCATCGCAGCTGACTTGAAGCGCAACCAGGAAAAAACCAATAGCTAAGGCGTGCATCGTTTTTGGTATATCCCTAATTTACGAAAAATAAACTTAGAACTCAGGTGATATATGACTGACCGTCACGCTTTACATGAACACTTCGGTATCATGAACAGCAACTAACACTTTTAATAGACATGCATCTTAAGCGCTTGCCAGTGGCCTTTTTGGGCGCACTAGTATGTCAAGATGTTTTGACATCAATCGGTACCACAATGACAAAAACTGATTGAATATTTCAGCTCAGTGGAGACTCATTCAACGTTAAATGCGTACACGAGAAATCCACGACAGACAATCAGGACAGGACAATAAAGATATTATGGTCAGTTGCATTTGAAGGACAAAAGTATTCCGACGTTAGCTGGAGAAGTCGAACAAAAAGACGTTCAGTGCTTCAAAGATGTTCTTTTAATAGTCAGTTGCGCGTGCAGCGTAGCATGTCATAATTTGATGTAAAGACAAACAGTATCTTTTCAGGACTCGCAAATAATAAAGACCCAGGAGAAATGAAGCGACAGAAGGCAAATTAAATCGAGTATATGGGGACAAGAGACTTGATATAATATCCGCATGCGCTGTTAACCTCCCCTTGGGCCGTTGATTCTTTAATGAACCATGCACCAAGTAAATTTTCATGTGGTTTTAGTGGGCAATGAGGAACGGTTTTCGTTTAAAGTGATCACTAGAGCATTAGAATCGCTCTCGAGAACAGATTCCTTTCTCTAGTAAAAGTGCGAGAACAGTTGGAGTCTTGATCGCACTAGCTGACTGGCTGCAAGAAAAGAAGTCTTTCCGAAGGCTTCGCCTCTTTCCCACGGTTAAAAATTTTAATATAAAATTAAATGCATTGTGAATCAAAGAGTTGTAATCGGGCTGCGGAACTGTGTGGTCCCGAGAATTGTTCCCTACACTGTTCCACTTACGGATCTACAAATTAAAGATTACAACTTGATATTCACCTGGCTGCATTCTCTAGCATAGTCATGGAAACGCCATTTCAATTTAAAAGATCGGACAATAACAGTCATTTTTGCGGTTAGTAAAATAATATGAAACGCAGTACAAAGAAAATGGTCGATATTTTATTTCCAACGTCACAACCTGTCATATGCATATATGCGCAGCGTGCGTGCGTTGACCCCTTTGAAAGAGTCGGTTTATAAAGTCGTCATCTGTTGTAAATAGGAACTTGCTCAAATGATATTTGTAAACCAAGAAAAAACAGAGGACAATCCACTTAGCGTGCAGTATAATCTTAAACTAAAGATTTTAATGAACTCCATACACTCACAGCCTCCTTTCGCCAGGTTAGGTTTAGCTTTGAGTAGTAGAGCGAAACTATTGAGAAAAATTATAATTTAATGACTAAAATGATTTATACAAAAAAACATGCAATGCGAATAAGTAAACTTAAATAGCATGACATATTCAGTCAGGATTCGACTGCAGACAAAAAATAATATTGGTTCTAAATTGTCGGACTTCTTTCCATCAAAGTTCAGTTTTTATTTTTGCCAAATCCTAAAAAATTACAAGACTCCAGCATTGGGGTTCTACATCGCCAACGTGCCGTTTCAAGCAAGAATACTAATGAAGAATATATTTGACGTAGAGACTTAACAGATAAATACTATGCCGTTTCATGAATGATGATGTTACTGTAAAAGTGTCCGCAGTAAGGTGGGGCTCTCAAACGATAAAGTGCGATCGCTTTTTTACCTATACGCACTTCAGAAAAGCAACTTGGAATGGCAAAAAGTTTCCATCAGTGCACATCAAGTAAGCAGGTAGTTACAATCGCATTCAGTGGACAGCAGACGGATACGTGCAAACTAGGAACTTACTGCACAAAATCAGACTACGGCAATGACAAGAGCTCTTTAATTTTTACCTTTTTTAACGCAAAAAATCCATAGATTAGCTAGGTAAGATGTGCGCCCTGGTTGTCCTCTACAAGTTTGGCCACGTAACAGTTGTTGTAGTAAATTAAAGAAATTTCTGAAAGGTCTGGACGATTCATATGTAGCTGGGACCAATCAAATGGGTGTCAATAAATCAGTAACAAGGATTCGGAATTGAGGTTCTTGATAGAAAATAAGCACTTTGAGTCAACAAGCGTTCTGTTTGACTCACTTATACTGAATCAGACCCAACAGAAGCGACTTACCTTTTGAAACTCTAACCGGATATATAACCGCAGTAAGTATTCGTAAACTTCACCACACCTTCAATCAGCCTGTGTAGTTTAGATTAATTGCTGTACTCCACGCCGGTATTTATGCACGACAAAATCACTGAAGCAGTTCATGCAATAGACTATTTTCTATATAACCCCTACCTGTGTTGTTACGTCAACGTAGGCACTGATTTAAAAGGACCTCTGTCCCCAACTCGAATGATTTTTGGTTTTCCATCGCTTTTGGATTTCTTTTCTTAGCTTGCTATTCCACACGTTTTGATAAAACACTGGGCCAGTAGAAAACAATCCAGTTATTTTCACGACGTTTTAGTGAGCAGTTCTGATGGCATAGTTCGTTCTGGATTTCTCTCTGGTGCGAAGATCAAGCTCCCTTACCGAGGGTGTGGGCGGAAGATGACGAGCGTTTCAGGATAACATAAACGCTTATACAGAAGAGTGTGCTCTTGAAAATGACTATCAACCGCAACGTAATGCTTTTGATTTTTTCTTCTTGGCTTGCTATTGCGCGCGTTATATTAATATATTTGGCCACTGGAGAATCATCCAAGCAATTTCTAAAACTTTGAGTGAACAGTGCCTGATTGACGATGTGATTCATTCTTAGTTTTTGTAAAGATCCGAAAAACAAATACTATTTTCAGAAATTGTTTTGGTTAACGCCTGAAAATCACCTGGGATATACAACAAAAAATTTTGCCGCCAATTGAAATTGAGGACATTCCTTTTGTTACTCGGGTCAACAGAAGTCTTTAGAACTTATCTCAAATTAGCAGGGTGACGGTTTAATTTAAGTTACCGACTGTTTATCTACTTTGCTGCGCTTGACGAAAGTGAAGTTCTGGTGTAATGAACGTGTTAGCTGTTAATTCTAACGTGCAGAATGTAATATCGAAACAGCGGGTGTGGTCACCACTGCTTAATTTCTCCAAGAGCAAAACTCTAAGAGAATATAGTACGATTCGATTATGAAAGCCCACTTAAGTGAAATATATGTGTTGTTGCTTTTGAATTTTATCTTCTTGTTGAGTGTTCTCCGTGCTAGTGAGGTTTAATTTCTGGTACGGCGTGAATTCAACGGACTGTAAAGAAATGGTCATCTTTTGTTGACATTGAGGATGCCGTTTTAATAATCTAGCAGTAAATGTCGTCTTTTTTTGCAAATGACGAGCTGACAAGATTATTTTTGTTTAAATGATTATGATAGAGCTCTAGATAAATAAACGAGAATCTGTTAGGTCATGCTTAAAGGATATGAAATAATCATACAATAAGAATAAGTAAACTTAAAAAGCCGCAACCTGTTTAATTGTGCTTCAGTTAAGACCGTACAAACTTCATGATTTATGGTTCTATTCGTTTGATTCCTTTCATTCAAAGTTTTTAATGTCAGTAAGATGCTGAAGAAAAAAATATGTCAGTTCTAGCTCGGAAGTTTTCCATTGTCGCGTGCCTTCAGCAGTCAGTCATATCAGCAGCGCATGA
>JAHPZR010052571.1:0-5000 GCA_019787425.1 Platygyra sinensis
GAAGTCAGCGTTTTGCTTTACAGGGTGCATCACGTGATATATTTTTAACCAATAACCTTGAGCCGCGTCCAGGCCGCGTGGAAGTTCAAGTCAATATTCACGAGGGTCGCAGTAAGAAGCGGATAAAAACTTTGAACGCCGTCAGTTTTCTCAAAATGTGTTACTAAGTTTGAAACCTAACTTGCGAAAAGACCACTGGCTGCTTGACTTTCACCCGAGACTTAGAAAGTAGATATTATAGAAATTCTTCCTTGTTGGTGTTACAATGGAGCTGGCTCACACTTTACCGGCGTCGGAAGTTTTGGATCATTTCTCCGTGAGCGAAACCAAAGGTTTGAGTTTAGAGGAACTCTCGCTTGCCCAGCAAAAGTACGGACCAAACGGTAAGCTAAATATTGTTCAGCTGCAGCGATTTAACGCATTTGATGTCTTGTTGATGATATTTATCCAAATATATGATAGCTTTTTGTATGATTTTATTCCTATCATGCACTACCATCTGAGAGACTTTAATCTTTGGTTACAAGTTCAAAGACGCTTTTAAGCGCTCATAACGATCTTTCTATTGTCTCTTTTCATGTCATGGAACGACAGAACTTCCAGTGGAAGAAGGTGAGTTTTGTGTTGAAAACGCGGAGTAATTTGTTTATTTTTCCAGTAGAGTTCTTGACTGTACGTAGAAAATATCAGCTGTTTTGTTCCATCTAGCATCTTCCACTCAATGGTCTTTGTAATTTAATTTTCAGGCAAGCCACTCTGGAAGCTTGTACTAGAGCAGTTCGATGATTTACTTATAAAAATTCTTCTGGCAGCAGCAGTGATTTCTTTCGTAAGTTTATTTGCTCATTGCAAATACACTCGTATTTCTGTTACAATAAATTGATGAGCTGTACGTATACGTCTGCGATCCATTGATCAGCTACATCGGCCATGTTCTTGATCTGCCATGCTTGATTTTCTATTGTCCAGGTACTGGCGTTATTCGAGGAAGGCGAGGACAGGACCACAGCATTTGTAGAACCATTCGTAATTCTTGTTATTCTGATAATAAACGCAATCATTGGTGTTTGGCAAGTGAGTGCAACTCCATTCTTTCGAAGCCATGGCGGTTTCATTTCTGACAACAATTTGACGGCGTAATTTTTTAATGAATTTTTGCTTTCAGGAAAGAAACGCGGAAAGTGCAATCGAAGCTTTGAAAGAATATGAACCAGAAGTAGCAAAAGTGTTGAGACAAAACAAACCAGGAATTCAGAGAATAAAAGCAAGGGATTTGGTTCCGGGAGACATCGTAGAAGTTGCCGGTAGGTAATTCGAAGGGATTATGCAATTCTCGTGTTATTTCACGCTCGCTTGGAGACGGGCGTCTTCTTTATTCCAGAACAGCGAAAACACACTGCTGTTCTGTTCAGCAAAGTTGTTTACACTCACTCTGGAGAAACTTATGCCTCATGCCTCTCGCCTTTTGCAAACACTTGTTAAATTAGCAAGAGAAACAGGGAAACTTAAGGTTTCTACCTGTTTGCTTTCTTATCTGTTAAGAAAGCAATTTAATTTAAACTACCAAAGTTTAAATCCAGGTAAAGATTAATTGTCTTTCAAAGGAGTGTAAAATTGATTTTGTGATTTTGTTTTCTTGATTCTTAACTCAAAGATGCATAAAAGCCTTAATCCTCAAGTGCATGCATTTTGTAATAGTTTGCATATTTTTTTCCCATTTCTTGGGGTTCATCTTGATGCCAGTTAATTGAGTTGTCTTGCCACTAAGAAAACCTAGTCATAGGCTAAGAAAGACCAAAGTAGTAAATCTTTCGTGGTCGTCACGCCCTAAGTGATTTTGGCCTGTAGATTGCAAAGTTCAGCTCTTGAGTTTTATTTGAATACAAAATTCCTAGGTTGATATCATTCTTTGGTAGTATCTGCAATTAAATCCACTTTCTCAAAAGGAGTGGAGTTGCTGTTTGCAGTTTTAACATGATTTAGTAGATCATGAGTTTCTTGCAAGCATACATAATTTCAGTGTTCCAGAGAGAAGTCTGTGTAGAGTGAGGTAAAATTTACAAATGAAGCTATAATTTTGTGTTTATTTTCTGCTGTTTTAAAGTGTGATTTTGACAGATTGTGAAAGCAATTTAATGTACCCACAGGATAGTTTCTTGCCTCATAACAACAATGGAAATTTCAAAAAAAAATTTTTTTGGCTGAATTCTTGGCAAGATATGAAAATTTTTGTAATTGTCTTATCCTGTATTTTTGTCACCCAACAAAAGCATTCCTTGTGCAGTGATATTAATAATATTGTACCAGCTTTTAGCAAGCTGTTTTTTTTTGCATTTCTGTGATGAGCTGTTTATAGCTGCAAATCCCCCTATGGCTTGAATTTTTATATAAAAAAGCTTCACTGAATTATAAAACAATTCAATATCCTTTCCAAGCTCACACTCGGGGAAAAAGAAGCTTTTAATTTCTGTTTTTGCAAAATGTACACAGACCACTGCAATTAAAGGTTATTCCAGATTTGCTTTTGAACATATTGATCAAGAAAACACAAGGAATAAATTCAAATGTCTATATGATTACCATAAAATGCAAAAGGTATGTTCATTTGCATATTTAAGATTGGTATCGCATGAAATGTTGATTCCTTTGACATTTTGGGTATATTTTCTTTTGATGCAGCTGTGTGTCCAAAAGTATTATGGGCTTATCTTTAAACTCGTGGATATTCTGATTATGATCGTGAAACCACAGATACTGAATTTATTTTATTGAAAGCGGTTTTGAAAGAGTAACATTTTGAGAGTGGCAGTGGAGAGATAATGAGTTCTGCATCCAGGCTAGCTATTATAATTTTACTTGACTTTTTTGCTTTAACTTTAGTCTTAGTGACCTAGGTTATTAAGAAGTCTTTTTTTCTTAGTTGTAAAAACCTTGTAATTAATGCTTTTACTTGATTGATTCAGTGGGTCATTGACATTTTCAATAAATTGTATGTATGGAGAAGATTGACACAGATTAAAAACAAAAAATTGAGAGGTTAAGGCTAAACTTTTCAAAATGCAGAAATAGTAATGTGGCTTCTTTAATCTCACCTGTTATACCAGGGACATTGTTATATAAAGTTTAATATGGAGTGACATTGTAGAATTGTCAGGGATTTCATTAACATTTTCAGCAGGAGGGAGACGGGGGCACCAATATGAGAAAACTTTCCTCTAGATGGTGAAACTAGGCAGACAAAATCATCCTCATAGCCGGTTACATTGTGTGGTGCCCAGCCCCCAATGAAACCTCTGTAAGAATGTCCTTAACTACATCAGTAAAATACGAATTTTGTTCGCGTAGCACTAAGAACACAAATGGTGGAACAGAGAATTAACTCGGAAGTGTAAATTTAAGTGCTAATTGAATCCATGAATAACCCACTGGGCGTTAGCCCTAGTAAAGGGAAACAGGGAACCACACAAGGTAAAGAAAAAATCTTTTGACCTCGGTGGGAATCGAACCTACGACCTCCGGATTAGATCTACCGTTACTCTGCTGACTGAGCTACGAGGTCAGACAGAGAAAGTTGGGAATGATTTAGGTGGTGAGTTGTGGTGAAGAGAAAGTAAAGGTACATATGAATGTTGTGCTGCGTAGCACTAAGAATAGCCTGCAGAACAGGCGTAATTTTTTGCGTATTTCTGGCAAGCAGAGGCGAAAGCAAGGCGAGCGCGAAGCGCGAATTGTGTGCGAGGGGAGGAGCGCTAAAAAATCCCACCTGTCCCCATACCATTGTTCAAGGTCTTCCGCCCCCAGACACACCGTAAATGACCAGCCAATCACAGTGTTAGAAAAACAATGGTGATCACGGCGTGTTGTGGGCCAAATCTTACATGTAAAACATCCAAGGTCTTGTTCTCATCCCTAAAACGAAAGTTTGCGAAAGTTTGAACATTTTTAGCTCTTAGATAGGTTTTTTCTCCTTATGTTGAATTAAAAGTTATTGGTACTGAACTTCCTGTGCCGTTTCTTTCCTTTGGTTACCTTGATTTGGGAATTTAAGGTTTTTAATTGAACAGTATTTTGTACGCTTAATTTCTGAATAATTAATTTACGGCGACATCCGCGGTTTGTTTGTTTAGTTTATTCGCTTCGCTAAAATCTACATTTTTGAGTCTTATTCAGCTACTGCAGAACCCCTGAGAAAGAACTTAGTGGGCACTAATTTAACCTGGTTTAAATACGATTTATCTCAAAATAACTGGCCTGTTTCTTTGTTATCTTTTTGATTTACACCCGGGGATTTATAACTTTCATCTTTCATTCGCTGCACTGTATTATTTTGTCGGCGACAAAAGCCCTTGAATGAGCAAAATTTAATGACTAAGTTATTGCCTTCGAACTGTTCGGAGGACAAGATGGAGAAAACATGGGAAAATAAGAGCGAAAGGCGCTAGTAAAACAAGAAATCTGATAGGGAATTAGGGACAGGTCGCAGGCAATTTCATGTAGGTGAGGAAGGCCAAGGAGGCAACTTCGGAAACACACAAAGAGCTACAGGGAGCAGATGAGTCCTATTGGACCGTATTTCCAGTTAAATTCACCGAACAATTTTAGGGCAAATCGATCTGTTGTATTCAAATCACTGTACGTGATTTTGTTACATATTGGAAAAACATTCGAGGATCATGTGTTTCGAAGTAACCAATTAGGTAGCCGCGTTCATATTTAAACGCCGGAACGGCTTGAACAATGGTATGGGGACAGGCGGGATTTTTTAGCGATCCTCCCCTCGCACGCAACTCACGCTTCGCGCTCGCCATGCGCTCGCCTCACTTTTGCCTCTGTTCCCCTGAAATACGCAAAAAATTACGCCTGTTCTGCAGGCTACACTAAAAACAAATGGGGATGATTAGGTGGTAAATCGTCCCCGACTTTCTCTGTCCGACCTCTTAGCTCACTCTGTAGATCTAATCTGGAGGTCGTGGGTTTGATTCCCACCGAGGTCAAAAGAT
>JAHPZR010052571.1:10000-11370 GCA_019787425.1 Platygyra sinensis
CTGCTATATAGGTATCCATCTGCAGCAACCATATCATAGCAATAAATTCAATGATTAAATCTTACAAAATTTACCCTGGACATTTTTCTTTTTTTTTTACAGGGTGCTCCTGAAGGAATTATTGAAAGATGTAACTATATTAGGGTTGGTAGTAAAAAGCAACCCCTGACACCCAAAACCAAACAACAGATTCTGGATCTAGTTAAAACTTATGGAACAGGTTTGTATTGGTTTTAACTAGTTTGCATTTGATGCTTTGGATTCACTGGAAGTGATGTTTTCCGTGTTTCACCTGAGTTCTTCATCAAAGATTACAGTTTTGGTATTTCTGATCCAGTGTCTGACATTTATTTGCTTTTTGGAAAAATTCTTAGATTTTCAGTTATTGTGTCCCAAACATTGATTTTATCATTGCTTTAGGTGTAGACACGCTTCGTTGCCTTGCTTTGGCAACAGTTGATGAGCCTATGCCACCCAGCAAGATGGATCTTGAGAATTCTGAAAAGTTTGCAGAGTATGAGGTGTGTACTTGTCATGCATCTTAACATGTTAAGAGTTCCACAAATACAGTATGCAGTAGTAAATGATGAAAATGTGGATTCCCCTTCACTTGTTATAAGTGAAAATACCCATATGCCATGCTGACTGCTACTGCGGTTTTAAGAAAAATCGCTTATGTGTTATAACTAGCATTTTTGAGCTTGTTATTTCATGATAAATTATTAACATGACATTCATGCTTTTTCATTTTGTGTCAAGTTTGCTCTTCTTTGTAAGACTAACCAAAGTGGACTTTTTTCTATTACAGAGCAACATGACATTTTTGGGTGTGGCAGGCATGTTGGATCCACCTAGATTAGAAGTGAAAGACTCGATTAAGAAATGCCATGAGGCAGGAATCAGAGTTATTGTCATTACTGGAGATAACAAGGTATTCAGATCATAAGATGTCTTTGTGGTGATGATTTGCAGTACAGTAGAACCCCGCTATAAGAAAGTGTTGCGGTACTAAACAAAATGTTCGTTATAGCAAAGACCCCGTTATAACGAAATATCTGGTTAACAACAACAAAAATATTCGTTATAGCGGGGTAACCAACTTGAACCACGCTCAGCAATGGGATATACACCACGCATAACAGTCCACATACTAGAGCGTGAACAGCTACATTTAAATAAAGCAAAGCTTTGAAGGTCAAAGTTTTCCTATTTTGACCAATGGTAGTCGTTTTTGGCTTATCAACCATTTGTATCATCATGTCGTTTTTACTGATTGCGAGCGACAGGACAAAATGTTTGTTATAGCAGGGTAAATTGTGCATTGGGACGGTCAAAATCAATTTGTTATAGCAGGGTTTGTTTCCACATAT
>JAHPZR010052572.1:0-24127 GCA_019787425.1 Platygyra sinensis
TTTTACTGTAATTCTGTCAGGCGTTAAGTGTTGTTCGTTATAACGGGGTATTTGTTATAGTGGGGTTTGTTATAACGGGGTGCCACTGTATATTATTGTTGTTAATGCTACTTTGCTTTATTGTTTAGGCAACTGCTGAAGCTATTTGTAGAAGAATTGGTGTCTTTGGACCCACTGAAGACCCAACAGGTACTGCAATAAATTTTGAAATAAATCTGACTTGTTAATATGAATACAAATTTGGGTATTCATAAATTAATAGCTTGGTTAACTTCTCCTCTTAGGATTATCTTTCTCAGGCCGAGAGTTTGATGAGCTGACTCAAGAGGAACAGAGAGAAGCTTGTTTAAACGCAAGGTGATTTCCTGTCTATGAAGAGTTTTGACTGTATCCTGTGCATCACTAGCACTCCATATCTGATTTTCTCCTAACAAATTTGCATTTTTACTTTGTAGATTGTTTTCACGTGTAGAGCCAGCACACAAGAGTAAGATTGTGGAGTACCTTCAGAGGGAGGGTGAAATATCAGCCATGACTGGTGATGGTGTTAATGATGCCCCTGCATTGAAGAAGGCAGAGATTGGAGTCGCCATGGGATCTGGAACAGCTGTGGCAAAGTCTGCTTCTGGTATCCTTTTGCATGCTTGTCAACCACAGTTCAACATGAAATGTCTCCACACTAACATGTAATCAATATACAATCGCAAGAAAGCCCATGAGAATCAGTGAAGTGAATAAGAAAAAATTGTTGATTTAAACTAACTTTTCTGATTTGAACTGTATAAAATGTGTGGAGTCCAGTCTATTTATAATGGGACTCAGTATTTTGCCTCTTATTCAACTTATGCTGTCTGAAGTAGGGCAAAATGATGTAAAAGTCAATCCATTCTCGGAGTCTTAACTGTGGACTTTGTTGAGAGCATGTTGCACTGCAGTTTTCACAGAGGTTCTCTCTTTGATTCCTGTCAGACTTCATGGTCGACACTGCACCACATTACTACTGGGAGGACAGTGACACTCTGATTGCTCTACTAATATTGTAGGGTTGTTCGCTAAGCACCAGCTGCTGGTAAATTTTCCTGGCTGAGAAAGAAGTGGTCGTCACCTGGATTTAGGTGGGTGATCACTTGGTAAAGAACAACAAATGGTTTTTCGGTTATGTACATAAAACATTCGATATCTGAACCATATTGAACTGTCGAAGTGAAAAGTTTGGAATAAATTCCTGACTACCTTGAGTATTGGGGCCACTATAACAAGCAAAGTAATTGAAATTTAATCTTGTTTAGAGAACTTGTTTAGCGTGTTCTGTTTCTGTGTACTGCATCCACTATCTTGTAGAATGAAGCTTAGTAGCTCTGCATTGAAGATGTTGCAAAAGATTGGGGACAAATTTTGTTCAAGGTCCCTCGTAAAAAGTGATGACTGGCTCAATGAAAATTGCAGCTAGCAGACTATTTTCTTAGCTACAACCCTGATATTGATGTAAATGGCACTTTTTGAACCTTAACTTGATATCAGAAATGGTATTAGCTGATGACAACTTTTCAACTATTGTGGCTGCTGTGGAAGAGGGAAGGTCTATTTATGACAACACAAAACAGTTTATTCGGTACTTGATTTCCTCAAATATTGGAGAAGTTGTCAGGTTAGTGTGAATAGGTGTGTATACTTCTAGGTATATAGAGTCAGACTCCAGGAGTAATTCTTCTAATAATCACTACCCTGAAAATGGGAAACTTATTAAGATTCTGAAGAAGTCTTTCCACACTCTTGTATTCCTTAGTTTCCAGTTTAAGCCTTCCACATGCATTCAAGCACTTAAAACACAAGCTACATTATGAAAAAAATCCATTTTTCACTCAGATGAAGGGGGGCATATGCCACTGAAAATTCGGAAAACAAAAGCCTACAGATGGGATGTATTTAAATCAAATAATCAATGTCTACCAATCCCAACATCAAAGTATATACCAGTGAAGCCATCCTCTGTATTGGTATTTTAAGTCATGGAAAAATAGCTTTGATTGATGTTATTTTTGACGAATGAGCTTGCACAGAAGGCCGAAATAACTATTTTGTGGGCAAGGGAAACAACACTGCTTGGGCTCCAGGCTCATGGGTAGGGAGAAAGGGATACATAAGGAGGAGTGTAGCATGTTATAGTCATCCAGGCCTTTGAATCAACCCTTTCAGAGCTCCATTTAATTTTTTCATTCTAGTTTTTTAAGCTATTTTTACTCCACTATCGACTGTCTTGCCTTTGTAAAGCCTCCATAGGAAAGGTTACCAACCGCTGGAACATGAGCCATGGTTCCTACCAAGATTTCCTGCTTTTCCTTTTTTCCCAAGGGGTTTTTTATGGCAGGTTTTTTATGGCCTCTGTTCTAATCACATGTCTATTGTAAGCCATTGCTCAACTCCTGTATGATGAAATTTAAGGTGCATATTGTTAATTTCATGTTTTTTATAGCATCTTCCTGACTGCAGCCCTGGGAATGCCTGAAGCACTTATTCCAGTCCAGCTTCTGTGGGTGAACCTTATGACAGATGGACCTCCCGCTACAGCACTTAGCTTCAACCCTCCTGATGTAGACATAATGATGAAGCCTCCTCGAAAGGCTAAGGAAGCTCTCATCAGTGGCTGGCTCTTTTTTAGGTACATGGCTATTGGAATCTATGTTGGAGCTGCCACTGTCGCTGCCTCGGCATGGTGGTTCATGTTTTATGAGAATGGTCCTAAAGTAACTTATTACCAGTTGGTAAGTACATCTGATATTACCCATTGTTGGGATTCCCAGCTTTGAGATTTAACTAAAGAAATTATGTTTCTGTGTTCTAGACACACCACATGCAGTGTACAGCAGATCCTACAAGCTTTGTCGGTGTTGAGTGTAGCATTTTTAATGACCTTCATCCCATGACCATGGCCCTATCAGTTCTGGTCACAATAGAAATGTTCAATGCCCTCAACAGGTAGGTGCACATTTTACTTACTGGACATTGCCTAGTTATGCTATCTAGAGAGTGAAGAATACTTGACTTTTTCATTCTCAAGAGTGATCTCCATCTTGTTTCTCCTTGTAATATCAATACAGTTGAAACCCACTATTTTAAAATCTCAGGGGAAATGATAAACAGTTCAAAATAGCCAATAGTACTGTAAATGACAGAAAGGCAAATCCAAGGGAAGTTGTTGTGAGTTTTAAAACTACAGGGAATTCAAAACAACTAAGTTTGAATTACTGGGGTCCAGTTGTACTCAGTTAAATGTGAAGATGACCAGAATAGAGAAAAATATTAATTAGAGAATATTTATTTCACTGGTATGGATTTACCTGTGACAATTGAATGGGAAGTATTACATACAGGTAATGATTATTCATGATTTTGTCATTGATTTGCAGCTTGAGTGAAAATCAAAGTCTTTTTGTCATGCCACCCTGGAGGAATCCTTCTCTTATTACTGCAATTATTGCTTCATTTATCATGCACTTTGTCATCCTCTACTTTAAGATTACCAATGTAAGTATCATATTGCAAATAATAGCGCTTATTCAAAAATATAACATATTTGACAGTATACATGTATAGGTCCTTAAAAAGTGAAACAAAAAATATCATCTTTACAGTAAATATACATGTAAATGATTACATTACATATAAAATGAAACCTTAAATTAGTAAGGTTTTCACAACAGTGAAGGCCAAATGTTGAACGTGCTAGTCTTGAAATCCTGACATTCTATCTGACCACTGACCATCTGGAAATATGGCTTGTTTGGTTGAGGTTCAACTGTAGTATATGGTTGCACAAGTCTTAAGAAGCTAGATAACATTTTTCTATTTTTTCATAAGCTTCATACTCTAACCTCAGCCTTACATTTATCATACATTTGTCATTATCAAGCATAATGAGCACATAACGAGTATAAAGCCACAGCTACATTGACCACACCAGGTCTTAGTGAAGTTGGCACCTTCAATAGAGATTAGTGTCATAGATTCATTCATTTGGTACAACGGTAATTTTTCTTTTGCTGTTTTCTTTGCAGACTATCTTCCGCATCACCCCGTTGAACTGGGATGAATGGGTTGCAGTTCTCTACTTCTCCTTTCCTGTTATCATTCTCGATGAAATTCTCAAGTTTGTCTCAAGACACATAGGTAGATACAGTTAATATTGCAAAGAATTTCTTTTATTTGACCACTTCTAGATAAGTAGTAATTACTCTGAATTAACTTAAAAGCTGCAATAAGTACTCACTGTAGTTTTGTTTTAAGGATTGAAGTATTGGAGTGTGTAAATTTTGTGCTTTAATTAATACAGTTTATGTATTGTTTTAATCACCAGCTGAAGCTCCTCATCCTCCTTCGCAAGCTAAAGCAAAATCTGACTGATTACTAACAGCATGCCGGTCATGCGTGTACCTAATACCAGAAGTGGGTCACAGTTCTAAGGAACACTGACCCCTCTCAAAGGAACAATTCAGTATCAAAGCCATAGTCCTCATCACAAGAACTATCCAAGCCCATGAATATTGTAGCTGAGGTTCCTGACTCACATGACTGGATGACTTGCAGTGTGTTCGGAAACTTAATTCAGTTGACACTATCTTGTTAAACAACCGATTTTCTCTTGCGAAGACAAGATTACTTATGTTTTTATGCATATAACATAAAGACAGCAGCATTTCCGTCTTGGTCGTAGAGCCTTTAATTTATATATTTAAGTCCGATTTTCCTTCAATGTTAAAGGATCTTGGTAGGTTTTTTGCATTGATCAACCAAAACTTCAATCTTTGGATTGGTTCCTGGGAATGGGAAATCCATTGACAGTTTGGTCTTTTTTATGAAATGTTTGAAAAGTGGAATGCTTTTCAGTCATCCCGAGGATGTCTTGCTTTCCAAATAAAAAGAGCGTGGATATTGCCACCGATATATATGTAATATAACAAATTTCTTAATCCAGCAACTGACTGTTACTGTGATTGGTCACAAGACCCCCTCGTGTGACACGAGGAGCAACTTTTATGTGGGAAATATAGCACCCCAGCATGTTCCATGCGTTCGGTCAGTTGGGGATCAGCTTGGCACAATAACATCGGGATGTTTTTTTTTCTCGTTTTTGCACCACTGGCACTTCCAACTATCAGAACACGTGGAACATGGTAAAAGCGCTCCTATTTGTAGGCCAGTGAAACATGCTTGTAATTTGACTGTAATTTGCTCAGAAGTTTAAATGCTCAGGACTCGAGGAACTGTTGTTTCACATTGTTCGGTGCATTTATCTTCCCTTTTGATAAAACTGATTATGCTAAGTGGTTTCTTGGAAAACGTTATTTATCCGATAACAAAAACCGTCGCAACAGCCAAATTGTTAAGAAGTAGGAAATTTACGGCTGATAAACACTACTCGTATAAAAAAGATCCACGTTTTGTTTTGTATTGCGTTTGATAAATAAGCTTGTTGATAAATGGGGTTTGTAGTGAGTTTGTCTTGACTGGTATCTAATACCTAGTTCACACCAACATGTGAAACATTTTCAAACAGTGGTTTAACTAAAAAATGAAAATTAGTTGCTCCTGCACACCCCACAACTTAACCGGATAAAAGCCTGTTTGATTAAAATATGGTAACAAGATGGTGTGATTTGTCAGCTTCTCTTAATGACTGCAAGGCGTAATAGACAAATTGAAACCTAAACTAGTTTAGTTAATGTGTAGATTTAGTTAAACTAGTTTAGTTAATGTGAATGGGGTATAAGATGTTTTAAACTTAGTTTGACGCAGCGGTAATGATTTTGTCCTGAAGCTGTCTGGTTTTAGTACACTTGACGTCCACCTTCCTAGCATCGATTGTTCTTTCGTACTTTGGCCCTTTAAGCAAGTGATTCATTAAAAGTCGACTTTCTTGAAAATGTGCATCAGAGTTGTACGCCTGCGTCGGTTCGTGCACAAAAACCAACTCGAGTGTCAGTATTTCGCTTACCTTGCATCGTACAAAGAAGGTTTGACATACATTGGAAAAAATTTCTGGCGAATCAAATTTCGGACAAAGCAAGTGTTCGAAAATAAGACAATCCGAGATTTGAAGCGTCAGAAATATTTTACAGTACAGTATAAAATTTTTCAGTAGCTCCAAAGCTCTTAGTTTCCATGAGGCGAATTCCAGTTGAGACACTGTTTGAGATGCGTGACGCTCTGATAGAATTCGTGTTATTTTCTTCTCGGTATATCTCTAAAAGCTCGAGGTATTATATCAAAAACGAGAGGTCCTTAGTCATCGGGATATCCAACATCGAGAAGAGAGTTCGAAATACGACGCGCAGCGAAGTATTTTTGACGATATTCGAGGTGTTTGGATAGCCGGTGAAACACTGTCTCGAGTGTTCGATACATCTCAATAAATCGAAAAATGAGGAGTAAACGGAGAAATAAAATCGTCAAAATCCGTGCTAATTAGAACCTCCAACTTGCGTCTACTTGACACTCCGCTTGGCCAGGACTCAGCTATTCCTCAAGAACGATAAGCCGTGTTAGATCGTGGAAAAGAAATATGCACGTAAGGACCTCCGCAAGACTGTTACCATAGCCCTAACCCTAAGATTTTCGCAATATTGCAATCTCGCACCTTCCCGCCGTCCCTGTGCTCAGGGCGAGAGAGGAGACCTATTTCTCGTTCCCATAGGCCTTTTCGCTTCTCTTGGCCGGCGGGGCGAAGAGAAGCGAAAACGCCTATGGTGACGAGAATGGTAGACCCTCCCACATGACCATTAAATTTTTAAGGGAGGGGTGGCCTAGTAGGAAGTTTGTCATATTGAGCCAACGAGAGTGCGGGATCTAAACCAGGAGCGATATGATGTACTAAAACAAAGGCCAGCGGTAATATTCTGGAAATCCCAAAGAGAACTTGTCCATCAATTGAAAGCGGAAAACCAAGTTACTGCAGTTTTACAATTTGTAACGGTTACACATTGCAAAAAGTCTCCTCAATTAGGCGAATGAAGAATTGCTTGCCGCAACCGAGGCTGCATGCGATAAAAAATCTTTAGCTCGGAATATAGGTTGGCAATATTAGTGTGTTCTTTCTACGTAGGGTGTTGAGCGTTCGTCATGAAAAAAGATAATATTCGGTTTAAAAATCTCAAATCCTACAACTCGCTTCACTGATGTAAGTTCCCAGATGAAAACACAGATGTACTCCATTCTACTTTAACAGAAATGACACGTGTATTATTGGCCAAGCCATGCTCGCCCGAGGCCTCTTGCAGAAATTTCGCATTACGCGGGACCTTTCCTATTATCCATTGATCAGCTATCCACAGCTACAATACTAGATCTAGGGACAACTTAGTCGTACCCTTTTGTTGGACAGCCACAACACAGAGGTCCTTTAGTCATAGAGCAATCACTGCTTGGAATTCTTTTATAAGTGAAGAAGCAAAAATAGCGCAACACTCAGTTTTTAAGCGCGCTGTAAAGCGCGAAACATGTAACAGTCCGTAGCAATTTTTAGGATTCGAATTTTACAATAGGTTAATTATTTATTTGAATTAGTGTTTTTTTAGCATGATATTATTGTAACTTTTATAGGTAGTTTTATTCGATTTCCAATTATTGTAAATTAAATCGGAAGAGCCACTGGTTAGAGATTTAATAAACTTACTATTACTATTACTATTATCTAGTAACCAGTATCCAAGTAATACATTGATTCAAAAAGAAACTGGACGACATGTTGCGCTAGAAGTTGCATATTGTTTATTTTTCGATTTTTTTCATTTGTCCTGGCATAAAATCGCTTGCTAATAAATAATTTAACATTGGTCACATTGTGCTTGCAATTCGTTTTTCTTCAGACGACCATCACTAATTGCTTTTAAATTATTGTCCATTTCTTCAATTGACTTGCGCTTTCCTCTCCACGTATTCGTATTACGGTAGTCAAGAAGCTAAAATCTTCTTTCCCACTCCGAACACGGTTCATACAGTTTACACTGCAGTAAAAAGTATTATTCACGAGAAAATTATTTACTAGATTATTTTGAGTTCTACTTATAACCCATCTAGCAACTACCGAGGTAGTTCTTTTTCAGTCAATAAAAGTAAATAATTCGTGAAATTTTTTCATACAAAGATTCCCACCAGTTCCTACATAATTTCATCATGAGCAGACTTGCATGTATCACATTATTCAGCGCGCTAAAATAGTAAATTCTCTGTGTTTGCGATACCCTACCTAAAAATTACATTTCAGCGCATTTGATATTTTGTTTTTTACATGTTGAAATGTAAAAAAGGCCACTTAAGCAGTGCGTTTGCTATATACAATATATACATGTAAAAAATTCATTTTTGGCATTAAAACACCTATATTTTACCACCCAGAAGAAATTTTGTAAACACATATGAACGTGGGCAATACTTCAAAATCTGTTTTCAGATAAACCAATCATATCAGGTCGCGTACGCACGTCACCATACCCGAGAATCTAAAAATAGATTTTCAGAGGATTCGATTGCTGCGGGGAAGTGACTCTCCGTTGTGATATTCTCTTCACGCGAGTTTCTATTCAGACATTCACGAAAGACAATTTGACACTACCGGCGAAGAATGGTCGTTAGTGAGTGGATTAAACGGTGAAGGTAGTTCTGGTGAAGAATTGTTCGTATTCGTATTCACGCATGAAGTCAGTTGCATTGGGTTGGAACAGCGAAACGCCAGCTTCCTAACCAGCGCTGGTTTTTCATTAGATAACGTGGAGTCTTGATTCGGCGTTTTGTCGCTGTCTTGAGAAGAGTCCGTAGATTCTTTTGTTTCAATCTCTGATTCTTCGCTCTCGGGAGTCTCTAGTCTAGGTATTTTATTAGCTGTTGCTCCCTGTGCAGCCTCCTCAAAGTGTACCACTATGACACTGGTGTTATCCGCTCGAAGATCCCTTTCTCGCCATCTTGACAACGCGCGCTGAATCAACCTGTTGAGAAAATTTGAGATCATCAGTATCTACAGGTCGTTAACAGTAGTTGAGCGAATGATTGCAAAAACCTGGGTAGATGTACGTCGACATTTTATTTTAATTTTTACATATATGTAACAAGCTTTCACTACCCTCCGATAGCACAATTGTCGACGTACAAGAGTCGAGATTCCAAGTGAATGGTAGGCGCATTTTCTTCCTTACAAACAAAAAACACGTAGCCATCCATATTTTTCCAGGTTTTTTGCAGAGTCAAACCCTAAACAAGCACACAAAAACATAGCATAAAGAGCTTTGCCAGTTTTCATAAGCATTTCCCTCTAAGCTTTATTTCAAAAGCGACTCTCAGACGAAACAAGTCGAGTATGATCTGTACCTGTGTGACACGTCTCCTCCTTTTAAAGGGTCGTCTTTGTTGAAATTGTGCACAAATTTAACCACCTCCTCGACTCTCATCATCCCCCACAGGCCATCCGATGCAATGACCAGAAACTTGTCCACACCAGGGCTTATCTTGTACACTCGCACATCCGGCACTGGGGAGACTATGAATTCACTTCTGTAATAGTCGAAACTCCACAGATCGCCTACACAAGTAAATGATGAAATGAAACATCAGAGTCATTTTCTCAGTGGTAGAAATAAATCATCCTGATTGTGAAGCATTACAACAATCGGAGGTATCTCAGTTACCAAGAAAGCTTCGCAGTTTCTAATCTCAGTGCACTCTTACGACAGACGAAAAAATCGTTTTGACACTTCATTGATTCTAAAAATTGCGGTAGTGTAGCAGCTCCCGTGAGCTTGTAATTCTATTTGTCGTCATCGCCGCAGCTGTTATTGTTTTAGGGCTAGGGGGGCATTGTTTTTTTTGCTTTATGTTCTAATGTACTTTCAAAGGATTGCAAGCCGTACATGTGAGACCTTACGAGAGCTGCTACATCGCCCAAAAATTGCCAAAAGCGAGCGATACTCTGCATTCTAGAGTATTTGTCTGGCACGCCTTTTATTGGTTAAAGACCCGCGATTTTCTTAAGAGAGGAAAGTAATATCCACCCTAGCCGTCTTCTATAGCAAAGAATTTTGCCGTTTTTCCAAGCGTTGACAAAACTGGGAACCGACTCATTGATACTACAGTTGAAGAACCTTTGTCAAATCAAGCGGCATCTGGATTCACTTGTTCTACTCTTGATTTGCTTGCAGGTGCAGCCGGCGTTTTTCTCTTTTGGGTGCATTATCTTTGAGCCGGAAAGCGGCTCTATTACTGACAAGGAAATGCTGTATGGAAAAGAGGCGTTTTTTTGCGGTCGCCATTAAATTGACCACGAGCATTAAGCCCACGCTGTTCATCAGATGAAATAGGAAAAATGAAACAAAGCGCTAAATAAACCATTCTAACATAGAAAATAATAAAAGGGTATGTTGCTACTTGCCAAGTGCTCTTGAAATGGCCAAGAAGGGAACTGATTCTGTCTGGGTACTTCTTCTGACAGGCCCCTTGTGACCATGATGGACGGGCCTTTCCCATGCTACACGCGGAACTCCATTCCGAGAGAGCACTTTTCCACCAAGAGACTCAATTCGAGTCTTTTCCGATGGAACGTCTGGTTTATGATCGGCAGTGAGAGCCACGGCCTGAAGTTTTTTCTCCTTATTCAATCGCCCAAGTGCTGCGCGCGAGTCGCCCACATGAGCTATGTACAGCGTTCTACCCTTGAGGATCACAACGGTTGCTGTAGTCCCGGATGTACTTGGCAGTCCGTGTCTTGTACGAGGCCAGGAATCTGCAAATGAATTAGTTCGAGACATTTGTTTTAAAAGTATAAACTACCTTTAAGTTCCGACCGCCACTACCCTCAATTGGCGAGCTTCTCCTCCGAATAGCGATAAAATTCAGACTCCGACAGTACTGTGTGATCATTTGTCGTTCAGGGGAAAGTGTTTTGCCATCTTGAATAGAAGCCGAAGAGCCTTGTTGGGTTAACCAAGGGGATATGAAAATAAAGCAAGGTCGTAGGTTAGGATCACGGTACCTACTGACATTGATCTTTTCTGCAGGTCTTGGCATGCCAAGATGATTAACCTTTGTAACGCAGTGGGAAATTAAAAGATTGTGTAACAGGATTATGTAAAGCTTTTAAGAAGATTTTCCATTGTCTTTGCGCAATCATCCAAGGGTTTGGATGTTTGGCTATTTGCTTTAAGGGAACCATGGGTGGCAGCCATTGTGTTTTTTGCAAAATTCTTAGCTTGTTCTTGGGTCGAAAGTTGCGAAGGAGGTTGATAAACGAACAAAATAATATTAAAAAAGAAATCATGACATTGAAGTCTTTCTTGGACCCCTCCCCAGTCCCCCGGTCCTGATGATAGTTTTCATGGTTGATCAAAGCAGACACATATTTTTGGGCCGTCATTTAAACCCGCAAGGACATCAGGCAATCTTGCGTGCAAGTGATAAAAGAGAGCTGTCAGGTCTCATTTTCACAAACGTCAGTGTTGAAAGCAAGTGTAAGACACACTGCAGTGAAGAAAATATTTAGATATATCCCGGCTGGGTATTCCGTTTTGCAGCGTTAAGAATTCTTATTGAACCATGGTTAGGGTAAAGTGTTAAATGACCTAGATGACCAAAGTTACTTCAAAATGGTTAAAAAGTGTAGTTTCTTCCACACAGAAACTTGGAGCTTGTCAGTCACAATATCTGCACTATGAGCCAGACGAGTATCTCTTTATTTCCATCACTTGCTCGACAATCTCCATAAGGAATCTTTCTCGCCAGCCCGGGAGATCCCAAGGAAAAGCTACGGGCTTATCGTGGGCTTAGCCTTGAATGTAGTGAATACGTTTTAGTGTGATAGCAATCTCTCCTCTTCAAAAAAAATATATATCGCAGAAGGCGTCAGCGCTAATAGAATATCGAACGAGCGAAGCAAGCGCTAGTGTGAGGGCGCGGGCTAGAGTCAATTGGAGGCTCGAGAAATCGGTTTTTTTTAGTCTCCATGCACTAACTATAGACCACTGTTATCTTTAATTTTTTTAGATAAGTATCCTTTCCTGTTTTTTTTTTATGCTAATCCATATTGTAACCAAAAAACTCTAGTACTAAATAAAGAAAGTAAAAAAAAATGAGAATTGAGTGACTCAGAGAAGCCGTAATGGAGCTGTACCAAAGGCAAGTAAAGCAAACGCTAAATAGACATTTAAATTTCCTTCATAATAGTCTTCATCGTTCGGCTTCTTCCTTAGAAAACAAACCCGGACAAGTTGCCATAGAAACCATATTTGATGGGCAGGTGTCACGGACCTGTGAGACTACGAAGTAGACCATTGTTTATAGTAGATGCACAGGTTATTGTCTCTCACTTCCGGTCACAGATGGAAAACCGCAGTATAAAATTTTTGTACGATTTCAAAAACAAAATTTCCGCAACGCACTACCAAAAGCAAGGGAATTTTCACAGTCTCGTATTCGATCGAGATCCGGAGCAAGCATTTTTCGCGGTCTTTGATGGCCACGGTGGAAGAGACGCGGCCATTTTCGCCCGGGAACATTTGTGGGACATAATAAAGCAGCAGAAGGGCTTCTACTCGAATGATACAGCCCGAGTCACTAAGGCCATCAAGGATGGATTTATGGCGACACACTGCGCGATGTGGAAGCAGATCGGTGAGTAATGGTGGCCTTCATTTTCGATTTATTTTTTTCGCTGTTCTGAAGCGTGTGGTACGAAACAACCTGCGCCGATCGGTTCTGAGCATGGCATTAGAAGAATCGATTGTATTTTTTTGCCGATCGCCTCTTAAAATCGAAAAGAAATTTTCAGTTTGTATTTATCCCGCCAAAACTTTGTGTTTGGTATTCCTGACGTTCAAAGCGACTCGGTACGTAATTTTATCCCCCTTGTCCCTCCGCTATTCATATGCAAAATACCCATGCTTCTAAATAACAGTCAAAGCTGTAAAGAAATAGCAATGGTACTTAGTAAAGGAAGCCTACAAGAGTGTCTTTGAAGAATGCGTTTCTTTTAACTACGAATATTTAGAGGCATGTTCTGTCGTTTATGCAGTCCGCCACTAACAAGATTTATTCACTCGCTAAGCTATACTCTGAAAATATTCTGTGTTTAATACTTAGAACAAGTATAATTAGAACAAGTACAATTGATTGTTGCGTCACCACTTGGCTTGATATTGATTTTAAATAATTTAAGACGAGACTGTGAAAATTCCCTTGCTTTTGGTAGTGCGTTGCGGAAATTTTGTTTTTGAAATCGTACAAAAATTTTATACTGCGGTTTTCCATCTGTGACCGGAAGTGAGAGACAATAACCTGTGCATCTACTATAAACAATGGTCTACTTCGTAGTCTCACAGGTCCGTGACACCTGCCCATCAAATATGGTTTCTATGGCAACTTGTCCGGGTTTGTTTTCTAAGGAAGAAGCCGAACGATGAAGACTATTATGAAGGAAATTTAAATGTCTATTTAGCGTTTGCTTTACTTGCCTTTGGTACAGCTCCATTACGGCTTCTCTGAGTCACTCAATTCTCATTTTTTTTTACTTTCTTTATTTAGTACTAGAGTTTTTTGGTTACAATATGGATTAGCATAAAAAAAAAACAGGAAAGGATACTTATCTAAAAAAATTAAAGATAACAGTGGTCTATAGTTAGTGCATGGAGACTAAAAAAACCGATTTCTCGAGCCTCCAATTGACTCTAGCCCGCGCCCTCACACTAGCGCTTGCTTCGCTCGTTCGATATTCTATTAGCGCTGACGCCTTCTGCGATATATATTTTTTTTTGAAGAGGAGAGATTGCTATCACACTAAAACGTATTCACTACATTCAAGGCTAAGCCCACGATAAGCCCGTAGCTTTTCCTTGGGATCTCCCGGGCTGGCGAGAAAGATTCCTTATGGAGATTGTCGAGCAAGTGATGGAAATAAAGAGATACTCGTCTGGCTCATAGTGCAGATATTGTGACTGACAAGCTCCAAGTTTCTGTGTGGAAGAAACTACACTTTTTAACCATTTTGAAGTAACTTTGGTCATCTAGGTCATTTAACACTTTACCCTAACCATGGTTCAATAAGAATTCTTAACGCTGCAAAACGGAATACCCAGCCGGGATATATCTAAATATTTTCTTCACTGCAGTGTGTCTTACACTTGCTTTCAACACTGACGTTTGTGAAAATGAGACCTGACAGCTCTCTTTTATCACTTGCACGCAAGATTGCCTGATGTCCTTGCGGGTTTAAATGACGGCCCAAAAATATGTGTCTGCTTTGATCAACCATGAAAACTATCATCAGGACCGGGGGACTGGGGAGGGGTCCAAGAAAGACTTCAATGTCATGATTTCTTTTTTAATATTATTTTGTTCGTTTATCAACCTCCTTCGCAACTTTCGACCCAAGAACAAGCTAAGAATTTTGCAAAAAACACAATGGCTGCCACCCATGGTTCCCTTAAAGCAAATAGCCAAACATCCAAACCCTTGGATGATTGCGCAAAGACAATGGAAAATCTTCTTAAAAGCTTTACATAATCCTGTTACACAATCTTTTAATTTCCCACTGCGTTACAAAGGTTAATCATCTTGGCATGCCAAGACCTGCAGAAAAGATCAATGTCAGTAGGTACCGTGATCCTAACCTACGACCTTGCTTTATTTTCATATCCCCTTGGTTAACCCAACAAGGCTCTTCGGCTTCTATTCAAGATGGCAAAACACTTTCCCCTGAACGACAAATGATCACACAGTACTGTCGGAGTCTGAATTTTATCGCTATTCGGAGGAGAAGCTCGCCAATTGAGGGTAGTGGCGGTCGGAACTTAAAGGTAGTTTATACTTTTAAAACAAATGTCTCGAACTAATTCATTTGCAGATTCCTGGCCTCGTACAAGACACGGACTGCCAAGTACATCCGGGACTACAGCAACCGTTGTGATCCTCAAGGGTAGAACGCTGTACATAGCTCATGTGGGCGACTCGCGCGCAGCACTTGGGCGATTGAATAAGGAGAAAAAACTTCAGGCCGTGGCTCTCACTGCCGATCATAAACCAGACGTTCCATCGGAAAAGACTCGAATTGAGTCTCTTGGTGGAAAAGTGCTCTCTCGGAATGGAGTTCCGCGTGTAGCATGGGAAAGGCCCGTCCATCATGGTCACAAGGGGCCTGTCAGAAGAAGTACCCAGACAGAATCAGTTCCCTTCTTGGCCATTTCAAGAGCACTTGGCAAGTAGCAACATACCCTTTTATTATTTTCTATGTTAGAATGGTTTATTTAGCGCTTTGTTTCATTTTTCCTATTTCATCTGATGAACAGCGTGGGCTTAATGCTCGTGGTCAATTTAATGGCGACCGCAAAAAAACGCCTCTTTTCCATACAGCATTTCCTTGTCAGTAATAGAGCCGCTTTCCGGCTCAAAGATAATGCACCCAAAAGAGAAAAACGCCGGCTGCACCTGCAAGCAAATCAAGAGTAGAACAAGTGAATCCAGATGCCGCTTGATTTGACAAAGGTTCTTCAACTGTAGTATCAATGAGTCGGTTCCCAGTTTTGTCAACGCTTGGAAAAACGGCAAAATTCTTTGCTATAGAAGACGGCTAGGGTGGATATTACTTTCCTCTCTTAAGAAAATCGCGGGTCTTTAACCAATAAAAGGCGTGCCAGACAAATACTCTAGAATGCAGAGTATCGCTCGCTTTTGGCAATTTTTGGGCGATGTAGCAGCTCTCGTAAGGTCTCACATGTACGGCTTGCAATCCTTTGAAAGTACATTAGAACATAAAGCAAAAAAAACAATGCCCCCTAGCCCTAAAACAATAACAGCTGCGGCGATGACGACAAATAGAATTACAAGCTCACGGGAGCTGCTACACTACCGCAATTTTTAGAATCAATGAAGTGTCAAAACGATTTTTTCGTCTGTCGTAAGAGTGCACTGAGATTAGAAACTGCGAAGCTTTCTTGGTAACTGAGATACCTCCGATTGTTGTAATGCTTCACAATCAGGATGATTTATTTCTACCACTGAGAAAATGACTCTGATGTTTCATTTCATCATTTACTTGTGTAGGCGATCTGTGGAGTTTCGACTATTACAGAAGTGAATTCATAGTCTCCCCAGTGCCGGATGTGCGAGTGTACAAGATAAGCCCTGGTGTGGACAAGTTTCTGGTCATTGCATCGGATGGCCTGTGGGGGATGATGAGAGTCGAGGAGGTGGTTAAATTTGTGCACAATTTCAACAAAGACGACCCTTTAAAAGGAGGAGACGTGTCACACAGGTACAGATCATACTCGACTTGTTTCGTCTGAGAGTCGCTTTTGAAATAAAGCTTAGAGGGAAATGCTTATGAAAACTGGCAAAGCTCTTTATGCTATGTTTTTGTGTGCTTGTTTAGGGTTTGACTCTGCAAAAAACCTGGAAAAATATGGATGGCTACGTGTTTTTTGTTTGTAAGGAAGAAATGCGCCTACCATTCACTTGGAATCTCGACTCTTGTACGTCGACAATTGTGCTATCGGAGGGTAGTGAAAGCTTGTTACATATATGTAAAAATTAAAATAAAATGTCGACGTACATCTACCCAGGTTTTTGCAATCATTCGCTCAACTACTGTTAACGACCTGTAGATACTGATGATCTCAAATTTTCTCAACAGGTTGATTCAGCGCGCGTTGTCAAGATGGCGAGAAAGGGATCTTCGAGCGGATAACACCAGTGTCATAGTGGTACACTTTGAGGAGGCTGCACAGGGAGCAACAGCTAATAAAATACCTAGACTAGAGACTCCCGAGAGCGAAGAATCAGAGATTGAAACAAAAGAATCTACGGACTCTTCTCAAGACAGCGACAAAACGCCGAATCAAGACTCCACGTTATCTAATGAAAAACCAGCGCTGGTTAGGAAGCTGGCGTTTCGCTGTTCCAACCCAATGCAACTGACTTCATGCGTGAATACGAATACGAACAATTCTTCACCAGAACTACCTTCACCGTTTAATCCACTCACTAACGACCATTCTTCGCCGGTAGTGTCAAATTGTCTTTCGTGAATGTCTGAATAGAAACTCGCGTGAAGAGAATATCACAACGGAGAGTCACTTCCCCGCAGCAATCGAATCCTCTGAAAATCTATTTTTAGATTCTCGGGTATGGTGACGTGCGTACGCGACCTGATATGATTGGTTTATCTGAAAACAGATTTTGAAGTATTGCCCACGTTCATATGTGTTTACAAAATTTCTTCTGGGTGGTAAAATATAGGTGTTTTAATGCCAAAAATGAATTTTTTACATGTATATATTGTATATAGCAAACGCACTGCTTAAGTGGCCTTTTTTACATTTCAACATGTAAAAAACAAAATATCAAATGCGCTGAAATGTAATTTTTAGGTAGGGTATCGCAAACACAGAGAATTTACTATTTTAGCGCGCTGAATAATGTGATACATGCAAGTCTGCTCATGATGAAATTATGTAGGAACTGGTGGGAATCTTTGTATGAAAAAATTTCACGATTTTTTTACTTTTATTAACTGAAAAAGAACTACCTCGGTAGTTGCTAGATGGGTTATAAGTAGAACTCAAAATAATCTAGTAAATAATTTTCTCGTGAATAATACTTTTTACTGCAGTGTAAACTGTATGAACCGTGTTCGGAGTGGGAAAGAAGATTTTAGCTGCTTGACTACCGTAATACGAATACGTGGAGAGGAAAGCACAAGTCAATTCAAGAAATGGACAATAATTTAAAAGTAACTAGTGATGGTCTTCTGAAGAAAAACGAATTGCAAGCACAATGTGACCAATGTTAAATTATTTATTAGCAAGCGATTTTATGCCAGGACAAATGAAAAAAATCGAAAAATAAACAATATGCAACTTCTAGCGCAACATGTCGTCCAGTTTCTTTATGAATCAATGTATTACTTGGATACTAGTTACTAGATAATAGTAATAGTAATAGTAAGTTTATTAATCTCTAACCAGTGGCTCTTGCGATTTAATTTACAATAATTGGAAATCGAATAAAACTACAATAATATCATGCTAAAAAAACACTAATTCAAATAAATAATTAACCTATTGTAAAATTCTAATCCTAAAAATTGCTACGGACTGTTACATGTTTCGCGCTTTACAGCGCGCTTAAAAACTGAGTGTTGCGCTATTTTTCGTTTCTTCACTTATAAAAGAATTCCAAGCAGTGATTGCTCTATAACTAAAGGACCTCTGTGCTGTGGCTGTCCTACATAAGGGTACGACTAAGTTGTCCCTAGATCTAGTATTGTAGCTGTGGATAGCTGATCAATAGATAATTGCAACGTAAATGGAAAGGTCCCGCGTAATGCCAAATTTCTGCAAGAGGCCTCGGGCGAGCATGGCTTGGCCAATAATACACGTGTCATTTCTGTTAAAGTAGAATGGAGTACATCTGTGTTTTCATCTGGGAACTTACATCAGTGAAGCGAGTTGTAGGATTTGAGATTTTTAAACCGAATATTATGTTTTTTCATGACGAACGCTCAACACCCTACGTAGAAAGAACACACTAATATTGCCAACCTATATTCCGAGCTAAAGATTTTTTATCGCATGCAGCCTCGGCGGCGGCAAGCAATTCTTCATTCGCCTAATTGAGGAGACTTTTTGCAATGTGTTACAATTGTAAAACTGCAGTAACTTGGTTTTCCGCTTTCAATTGATGGACAAGTTCTCTTTGGGATTTCCAGAATATTGCCGCTGGCCTTTGTTGTAGTACATCATATCGCTCCTGGTTCAGATCCCGCACTCTCGTTGGCTCAATATGACAAACTTCCTACTAGGCCATCCCTCCATTAAAAATTTAATGGTCATGTGGGAGGGTCTCTACCATTCTCGTCACCATAGGCGTTTTCGCTTCTCTTCGCCCCGCCGGCCAAGAGAAGCGAAAAGGCCTATGGGAACGAGAAATAGGTCTCCTCTCTCGCCCTGAGCACAGGGACGGCGGGAAGGTGCGAGATTGCAATATTGCGAAAATCTTAGGGTTAGGGCTATGGTAACAGTCTTGCGGAGGTCCTTACGTGCATATTTCTTTTCCACGATCTAACACGGCTTATCGTTCCTTGAGGAATAGCTGAGTCCTGGCCAAGCGGAGTGTCAAGTGAGACGCAACGTTGGAGGTTCTAATTAGCCACGGATTCTTGACGATTTATTTCTCCGTTTACTCCTCATTTTTCGATTTATTGAGATGTATCGAACACTCGAGACAGTGTTTTCACCGGCTATCCAAACACCTCGAATATCGTCAAAAATACTTCGCTGCGCGTCGTATTTCGAACTCTCTTCTCGATGTTGGATATCCCGATGACTAAGGACCTCTCGTTTTTGATATAATACCTCGAGCTTTTAGAGATATACCGAGAAGAAAATAACACGAATTCTATCAGAGCGTCACGCATCTCAAACAGTGTCTCAACTGGAATTCGCCTCATGGAAACTAAGAGCTTTGGAGCTACTGAAAAATTTTATACTGTACTGTAAAATATTTCTGACGCTTCAAATCTCGGATTGTCTTATTTTCGAACACTTGCTTTGTCCGAAATTTGATTCGCCAGAAATTTTTTCCAATGTATGTCAAACCTTCTTTGTACGATGCAAGGTAAGCGAAATACTGACACTCGAGTTGGTTTTTGTGCACGAACCGACGCAGGCGTACAACTCTGATGCACATTTTCAAGAAAGTCGACTTTTAATGAATCACTTGCTTAAAGGGCCAAAGTACGAAAGAACAATCGATGCTAGGAAGGTGGACGTCAAGTGTACTAAAACCAGACAGCTTCAGGACAAAATCATTACCGCTGCGTCAAACTAAGTTTAAAACATCTTATACCCCATTCACATTAACTAAACTAGTTTAACTAAATCTACACATTAACTAAACTAGTTTAGGTTTCAATTTGTCTATTACGCCTTGCAGTCATTAAGAGAAGCTGACAAATCACACCATCTTGTTACCATATTTTAATCAAACAGGCTTTTATCCGGTTAAGTTGTGGGGTGTGCAGGAGCAACTAATTTTCATTTTTTAGTTAAACCACTGTTTGAAAATGTTTCACATGTTGGTGTGAACTAGGTATTAGATACCAGTCAAGACAAACTCACTACAAACCCCATTTATCAACAAGCTTATTTATCAAACGCAATACAAAACAAAACGTGGATCTTTTTTATACGAGTAGTGTTTATCAGCCGTAAATTTCCTACTTCTTAACAATTTGGCTGTTGCGACGGTTTTTGTTATCGGATAAATAACGTTTTCCAAGAAACCACTTAGCATAATCAGTTTTATCAAAAGGGAAGATAAATGCACCGAACAATGTGAAACAACAGTTCCTCGAGTCCTGAGCATTTAAACTTCTGAGCAAATTACAGTCAAATTACAAGCATGTTTCACTGGCCTACAAATAGGAGCGCTTTTACCATGTTCCACGTGTTCTGATAGTTGGAAGTGCCAGTGGTGCAAAAACGAGAAAAAAAAACATCCCGATGTTATTGTGCCAAGCTGATCCCCAACTGACCGAACGCATGGAACATGCTGGGGTGCTATATTTCCCACATAAAAGTTGCTCCTCGTGTCACACGAGGGGGTCTTGTGACCAATCACAGTAACAGTCAGTTGCTGGATTAAGAAATTTGTTATATTACATATATATCGGTGGCAATATCCACGCTCTTTTTATTTGGAAAGCAAGACATCCTCGGGATGACTGAAAAGCATTCCACTTTTCAAACATTTCATAAAAAAGACCAAACTGTCAATGGATTTCCCATTCCCAGGAACCAATCCAAAGATTGAAGTTTTGGTTGATCAATGCAAAAAACCTACCAAGATCCTTTAACATTGAAGGAAAATCGGACTTAAATATATAAATTAAAGGCTCTACGACCAAGACGGAAATGCTGCTGTCTTTATGTTATATGCATAAAAACATAAGTAATCTTGTCTTCGCAAGAGAAAATCGGTTGTTTAACAAGATAGTGTCAACTGAATTAAGTTTCCGAACACACTGCAAGTCATCCAGTCATGTGAGTCAGGAACCTCAGCTACAATATTCATGGGCTTGGATAGTTCTTGTGATGAGGACTATGGCTTTGATACTGAATTGTTCCTTTGAGAGGGGTCAGTGTTCCTTAGAACTGTGACCCACTTCTGGTATTAGGTACACGCATGACCGGCATGCTGTTAGTAATCAGTCAGATTTTGCTTTAGCTTGCGAAGGAGGATGAGGAGCTTCAGCTGGTGATTAAAACAATACATAAACTGTATTAATTAAAGCACAAAATTTACACACTCCAATACTTCAATCCTTAAAACAAAACTACAGTGAGTACTTATTGCAGCTTTTAAGTTAATTCAGAGTAATTACTACTTATCTAGAAGTGGTCAAATAAAAGAAATTCTTTGCAATATTAACTGTATCTACCTATGTGTCTTGAGACAAACTTGAGAATTTCATCGAGAATGATAACAGGAAAGGAGAAGTAGAGAACTGCAACCCATTCATCCCAGTTCAACGGGGTGATGCGGAAGATAGTCTGCAAAGAAAACAGCAAAAGAAAAATTACCGTTGTACCAAATGAATGAATCTATGACACTAATCTCTATTGAAGGTGCCAACTTCACTAAGACCTGGTGTGGTCAATGTAGCTGTGGCTTTATACTCGTTATGTGCTCATTATGCTTGATCAATACGGGGGAAGAGCGAAAAGGGAGGGTGGAAGGTAAGGGAAGGGGTAAGAGGTATCTAGGAATGGAATGAAAGGTAAAGGAGGGGGAAGAAGCTGGGAGGTTAGAGAGGAGGGATGATAAAAGAGAAAACAAGTTACATGAAAAAAAACAGTGAAGAGGGAAAAAAAAATCGTTAAATCGGCGTAAGCAAATGTCGATTAAGGACTTAGGGGAAGAGATGGTGCAGAGGGGGCCGAGAAAAAGGAATGACAAATGAATGGCGGAACAAAAAAAAGTGGGGGAGACAAAAAGAGAGGCGAAGGGGGAAAAATCGGGAAAGTTATCGGTGGGTGAAGAAGGGGAAAAGGGCAGGGGGAGGGAGCAAGGTAAGAGGGAGATTAAGGGCAGTAAAGGGGAGGAGGGGAGGGAAGGGGAGATTGGAGGAGAAGAGAAGCAAAGAGAACACATGGAGTAGAGAAAAAACAATGGAAAGAAAGGACATCATGTAGCGTGAAAATAAATGTGGGGGTCGGAGAGATGGATGGGGGTGCGCGAAAGGGAAGGAGTGGATGTTCCATATAGAAATGTCAGGGATTTCAAGACTAGCACTTTCAACATTTGGCCTATGCCATTTTGTGCAAGCCGGTTACTACATTGTTAAGTTTTCGATTTTAATATGTACATGTAATCGATTTACATGTATATTTAGCTGTAAAGATGATACTTTTTTGTTTCACTTTTTAAAGGACCTATACAATGTATTCACTTCAAATATGTTATTTTTTTTGCTAAGCGGCTATTATTTTCCAATATGATACTTACATTGGTAATCTTAAAGGTGAGATGACAAAGTGATTAGATAAATGAAGGCATATATGGCAGTTAAATCATAGAAGGATTCCCCCAGGGGTGGGCGTATGACAAAAAGACTGTTTGAATTTTTCACTCAAACTGCAAATCAATGACCAAAATCATGAATAATCATTACCGTATGTAATACTGATCCGCATTCAAGAAGTTGTCACAGGTAAAACTCCATAACCATGAAATAAATTGTCTCGTAATTAATATTTTTCTCTATTCTGGTCATCTTCACATTTACTAAGTACAACTGACCCCAGTAATTCAACGTGTAGTTGTTTTGAATTCCCTGTAATTTTATAAAACTCACCACAACTGTCCGACTTAGCAGTTTGCCTTTTCTTCATTTTAACTATTACAATTACGTATTTATTAGGCATATTTTGAACTGTTTTCGATACATGTGTCCCCCTGGGAGATTTTGAAAAAAAATAGTGGGTTTCAACTGTATTGATATTACTAAGGAGAAACAAGGTATGGATATCACTCTTGAAATAGAAAAAAGTCAAGTAGTGATCTTCGACACTCGATCCTAGATAGGCAGTACAAAAATAAGACTAGCACTGTCCAGTACGTAAAATGTGCAACGACTAACCATGTTGGAGGGGGCATTGAAGCATTTCTATTGTTGAACAGAACTGATAGGGCGCATGGTCATGGTATGAATGGTCATATAAAAAATGCTTAAGCACTCCAACAGCCGACAAAGTGCTTGTAGGATCCTGCTGTACACTGCATGTGGTGTTTCCTAGAACACAGAAACATAATTTCTTTATTGTAAATCTTCAAGCTGGTAATCCCAACAATGGTTAATATCAGATGTACTTCCACTGGTATAAGTTTACTTTAGGGACCTATTCTCATTAAAAGCATGACCACCATGCCGAGGCAAGCGACCGTTGCAGCTCCAACATGATTCCAATACCCTTACTAAAAAGAGCCAGCCCTATGAGATCTTCCTAGCTTTCGAGGAGGCTTCATCAATATGTCCTACATCAGGAGGGTTGAAAGCTGAATGCTCGTAGTCGGGAGGTCGCATCTGTCATAAGGTTCACTTGCCACAGAAGCTTTGGACTGGAATAAAAAGATGCTTCAAGGCATTTCCCAGGGCTAGCAGTTCAGGAAGATGCTATAAAAAAACATGAAATTAACAATATGCTCCTTAAAATTTCATCAATACAGGAGTTTGAGCACATGCCTTACAATACGAGAAAACACTGTGATTTAGAGACAGAGGGCCATAAAAAAACACTGCCATATAAAAAACCCCTTGGTAAAAAGAAAGGAAAAGGCAGGAAGTCTTGGTAAGGAACCATGGCTCATGTTCGCAGCGGTTTGGTAACCTTTCCTATTGGAGGCTTTACAAAAGGCAATACAGGTCGATAGTGGAGTAGAAAATAGCTTAAAAAACTAGAATGAAAAGATAAAAAATTAAAAAATGAGCTCTGAAAAGGTGTTGATTCAAAAGGCTGGATTGACTATAACATGGCTACAAGCTCTCTCCTTATGTATCCCTTTCTGCTTCTCCCTACCCATGAAGCCTGGGAGCCCA
>JAHPZR010052573.1:0-15000 GCA_019787425.1 Platygyra sinensis
AAGCTAAGTGATTCACAATAGTGTCAGTGTAATTCCCATCATAATTAAGCTGTGGGATCTGAAGAAAATAGATATAAGCTGCAGTCTTCAGGGTGAAACTCTCAACTTTAAGTCTGAAGCTAAATCTTCCAAAAATTTTAATTAGGTAAATACATGTATGTATGCCATATTAGACAAAACCTTGAAATATAGCAAATAAAATCAATTTTGAGCAGAAACAGGATGTTCCAGCTACTCTTTGATTGAGTGTGGGCTCCTCCTTTGGATACTGACCAAAAATTATATGAATTTTAAATTTCAATAAGTGTAATGAAGGTTAATATTGCATCTCCTGAGTCCACAACATTTTGACCACCACTATGAGTGAACTTTCTGTCAATAAGAGTGCAGACAATGCTAAACCACATTTGATTTGTTAACTTTACATTACATATTTTCATGGTCAAAAAGCTGTCAGTATAATTATGCATCAGTATAGCAAATTCAGTGTTTTTAGTCAGCTCGTGTATTTACATGAGTGTGCATAAAGTATACTTAAAGTATAATTTTTGTTAAGTATACTTGAAGTATACTTCAGATAAAGTATACTTGAAGTATACTTTTTAGGTGACCAAAAGTATACTACTTTAAGTATACTTCTCTAAGTATACTTAAAGTATACTTTAAGTACAAATTAAGTATACTTTTCTAGTTGTTTAAAAGTATACTTAAAGTATACTACATTCCTGCAAGGGAAGGCTGGCTTCATCAGTTGTCAAGAGTTCCTGACTTGTGTATGTGGGAGGACTCCCTGATGGGGATTCACCCTTTCAAAAGCCTAGCAGGTACCTTTTTCTGGTTTCAGGTTTAACTATGAAAGGGTAAGGGAATTCTGACAAGTTTCATGAAGTGCATGGAAGGGTAGGTAAATCTGTTGTTTAGGGACTTCCCTTCATCTGGTTCTAAAATGTTGTTGAAAATCTCTCATCTACTCTCCTGAGAAAAAATAAGGGGATCCTAATTTCCTTTGTACCTTGTGATCTTTTTACTAGAATTCTCAACCCAAAAAGGAAAAGAAAATAAATAACCCATTAATAAAATGGTTTGAAGGAACTGCTCATTAGGAAAATATATTTGTTCAAGGGAAAATGAACACTCAGATAAAAACACTCAACAAATTATTTTTACCGAACAGCTCCTACATTTTTTAACTCATGTAGGTAAACAGAATTTCTCAATTGATCACATAGACTGAAACACCACAGAAAGGAGAATATTGTTACTGCATCTGAGCTGGATATTTTTTATATGGAAACACTTCCCACAAACTTTACAAATTATATTCTTATCAGTACAACAATATACCAAATGTATTTTGAAGGGAGGAAGTGAGGAGCAATAAATACAAAAATAATACAAACTGGTGTACTTTAAAAGCTTTCCATTTGATATTTGACTAAGTATGCAAATCTCTTACAGTATGCAACTTTTGATCATGTTGCAAGTCTTTACTGTCAAGGAAGAAATGATTATCATGCAAGAGTGGCTTCATATCTTTATTGCAATAATTTCCATTACCAGTAGAGAAATCACATTTGGACAGGTCCACTGATACTCTTAAAAGCTATGTTAAAGATGGGAGAAGCAGGTTGCATTATCCAAATCATAGCATTGCATGCCGCTGTGGGAGTGTATATGCCAGCATGTACTGTAACCACCTAAGACAGACAAAAAAAAAATATTTAAAAATTATGTTACCAGTTCAATGACTCCATCAGTCACAAAAGACCAACAACCATATCTTTATCAGTTTAACAAATTGATATCAGTTTTTCATCCATCTGTCCTGTTATTGATCATTAACTTTGTCAGAACATTGTCAAAGTAGCTGTGTATCAACAAGTGATGACAAAATTCAATGTCAATAACTGGATACATGAAAAAATAAAAATAATGTCAATTTTTTTTTTTTACACATTATTGTCTCCTCTCGCTTGTTGATGCCCTGCTTAAAATCAATTATAATTCATGTAGCTGTCTGCTTATTGACAATGAAAATTAGCCATAGTGAGAGTGTGAGAATTTCTGCAGTTATCATATCATCCCCCAACATAATTTACCATAATATTCCCATAATACAATACAATCCTTTTTTAATTTTGTCAGTACAGACAGACCTAGATTCAGAATTCAGATTTCTGATTTTTTGGTCCACTTCATCTCCACTAGGCCATGAAAACAATCATTGCAAATTTCCTTGCATGTGTTGGTCTAATTTTTTATTGCTCTCAGATTCCTTTCCCCTTTGATGAAATTAAAGTGGTCTAAAAAAAACTGGTTTAAACAAATTAAAGCAGAGGTAGAAATTGAGCTGTAAATTACTATGATTCTGGTATCAGGATATTAAAATATAACTTAATACTAATAACATCACTATGTTGTGAAGACAGTTTAACTGCTTAAATTGACCTTCATTGTCAGAGACATTGAACTGAACACTATATGGAGTATTCAGCAGAACTGGAGGTCACTTTTTGCTCGGTTAATATGACTATAATTAGTACAACCCGCCTAGATTAGCTATGCTACAAACGGGTTTGTAGATATTTAAATTCTTCATTTGTTTTAATTTACATTAATTAATTGATGAATTAATTTAAATTAATAAATTGAATTGAATTGAATTTAATAATAAAAATTGAATTGAATTGAATAAATTAGGGTCTTGTATTAAAACCTAAAAACATCTTAGCACAGGTCAGTGAGGATATTCCCAATCATTATGGCAAAAACAGCCTCTGTCAATTCAATAAACACACTAAATTACCCTCTAAAATACTCTAAAATTTTGCTGACAGTATAAATTCAACTCAATGCTTTAACATGCTTCTATTATAAGATTAATTTTTACCCCTCGAGTCAGAATTTTTAGATGTGTCACATTGAATTCCACAAAAGATTGAAAATGCTGTTCACCTTTTGCAAATATTTACATGTACATCAGTTCAAGAGATAAATGTAATGTATTCACATTTGAAAAATGTGTAAAATATGCAAATGATGACTGACGATGTCATACACTCAACCCAATATTCAATTTGAAACCTGGTAGGCTTATAGTTCTACAGGCAATAATAGCCCTTTTCACGGTTAATTTTTCTCATTTGCATTACAATGAAATCAACGTGAATGCGAGGCAATTTCGGGCTAAAAGTGCGAAATAGCCCGAAATTGCCTCGCATACATGCTAGATTTTATTGTAATGCAAATGAGGAAAGCTAACCGTGAAAAGGGCTATTGTATCACTATCTATTTGCAGGTACTCACTAGGGTACACTAAGACTACTAACATGACTGAGTTTGGTTAATATCTATTTTTTGTTGCTGTTTTTTCTCTCCCATTTTTATTTAATTAATAATCCGCTCATCTTCTTTGGTGCTTGAAATTGTTATGGTCCTACATACGGTACATATAAACAATGGCAAATTGTCGGCCAGGATTTGTTACAATTTACATCGGATATACCCTTTGCAAAAATGGCTGCCTTGCTTTCATTCTCATAATAGCCTCTGTCAGTAACCTTGTTTTTGAGACAAAAAATTATTGTCAAGAATTTGTTATCCAGAACAAGGTTCGTGAGGGTATTTTAAATATGAACAAAAGAATAATTTAAAGCTAGCCATTTCTGTATAGGGTCTATAATGAGTCTGATAAACAAAATTAATGTCTCAATTATATGGCACATGCACACATTTTATACACATCTTTTATTTATTAAGCAGAGATCTCTCCACCTATTTTATTTTCATTCTTTCTTGATGAGATGGAGAGTGGATGTCATGTAAACATTGATCAAATAATGAACAAAGCTCCCGTTGCTACTAAGCTACACTGGTCAAGACTTCTTCGAGGTGATAGTTTAAGGCTGTATCAATGTACTATCACCTGATGGGAATCTTAAGCTCACAATCCAATAATATTGTTAAATAGAATTATAAATAAATTTTCTTTAAACCATGATTTACATGTACCTTACCCTGGGTGCCAGAGGGTTTTTTTTTGTAGCGAAGCTGCGATTGTGAGCAGCGAAGCCAGGATCACCATCACGGCTTTGCCCCTCACAATCGCAGCTTCACTACAAAAAAAAACCCTCTGGCACCCAGGGTAAGGTACATGTAAATCATGGTTTGAAGAAAATTTAAGTACAAATCTATTTAACAGTATTAATGGATTGTGAGCTAAAGATTCCCATCAGATGATGATACTTTGACACAGCCTCAAACTATCACCTCAAAGAAGTCTTGACCTCATAGTCAAATTTAGCCTGCAGAAAAGGGGTAATTATTTGCATATTTAAGGTGAACATAGGCAATTGCAGAAACTTGACAGGACTGGGAAAGAGTTTGGTATTACCGTTGTTTTTCATTTGCTTTCAGAACACTAATATATGCAAATGAAAGATCAACTACATGTAAAGTTAAAAGTCTTTACCAAGAATAGAAGTATTTTGAGGTCACCATGGAAAATGACAAAATGGTAGCTCTTCAAATATGACCTAAAATAGAGAGTTTGTGTGGATTGGGTAGACAAGCCACAAAATTGCAAGGGTTTGTATGGAATTTTGCAACTTTTGCGAGGCTCCCATTTGAACAATTTTCCACTGAAAACTCTTAAACTTGGCTTGCCGGGTAGCTTTTCATTCAGTAACATTTCAGGTGAAATGTTTAGATTTTCAATCTAATTTTAAAAAAACTTGTCCCAGTCCTCTCATGTTTCTGCAATTGGCTATAGGTCAAAGCAAGGCGAGCACAAAGCGCGAGTTTAATTCTGTCCAGTACTTATTTAATTGAACCACTTCATAGTACCCCAAGGGTACTCCCAGAAAAATTTGGTGGAGGAGTGCAGCCTGCTTCCCAAAACCCTTATCATATTTATTACCATAATCGTATCTATAACAAAATTCTCGATCGTGATTGGTTCTCCGTGCGCCTATTTGTCACGTAATAGGCGCGCGATCACGTGGGTGTCCAATTACAGCTGTCCGATTGGAACTTTTTGTAATCGGACACCTGTAATTGGATACCCACGTGATTTTCACACCAATTACGCACCTTCAATGGCTTCTTAACCAATGTTTTCTGCAGTTTTCAAAACTTAGGAAAAGCGCTACAGAAGTTTTCGCTCAAAAAAAAGTTCGTAGAAGACTTTTTTTTTCCAGACATTTGTTATAGATACGATTAATTAGTAATTGGACCTGGTGTCGTACAATTCATGGACTAATCGTGCTTGTAATTTCAAATCAGCCTCGCGCTTTGCGCTCGTCCAATTTTGAAATTACCTGCTCGATTACTCCCTGAATTGTACTCCACTTGGTCCAATTACTATTACAAATCTGTGATTTTCCCTACCCTATTTAATTTATGACCAGACCAAAAATCTAATACCCTATTTACAACTGTTTTGGCTGACACAGCTACCCTAAACTTAAGCTTTGAAGGCCTTTTAATTATGGCCTTATCAAAAAATGATGAAAAAGTAGATTCTTCTCAGTAACATACATACCCCAGTTCAAGAGTAGAGAACAAAGCTCATACCCTATTTAAGACCAAAATGGCCAAATCGATACCCTATTTATGACTAAAATGGCTGAACACCAAACCCTTTGGGCCACACATACCTATGTAGCTCATATAAGGGAGTGCCCCCCTTCCAGGGTCACAGTGGGTGGGTAAGAATATCACCATACCATTGGGAGCTAACCCTAAACAAGTGCCCAAAGAGGTTGATCCCCAGGCCAGCATTGCTGTCAAGACAATACAGAGGAATTAACAATTAACCACTGCATGACTGAAGGAGAGTTATAACAGGCGACTGGTCGAAGAATTGGTCGTCGCCCAAAGATCTACTCATAGACTGCTTCACCCCTTTGTTGATCTTTTCGGGGAAATCTGATATCCCAAAAAAACGCATTTACAATCAATTCCAACTCGCAACATTGACTATTTCTTACAGAGAAACAGTGTTCAACAAGAGATATGGAAGTAGGATACTAACCTGGAGTATACGATTCATCTTGTTGTTTCCACCACACGCACGTGGATACTGAGCTTCAACTGAGTGTTCACTAACAACGACTTTTAGAACTAAACGGCTTCTGTTAAATATGTTCCCGTTGTACACAGTGAAGACTGTGGCCAGCAATACTTCATCCACGTTATTCCTAACATTATAGGCTATTTCACTTAGTGTTATCACTCAATCACGAACAACAAGAACCAAAAGTCAGAACAACACCAATTTCGCAAACTTGTAAAATCCGCCATTCGATGACAGAAGGCTCTCAGTTATTTTCCTTCAAAACAATAATGAACTATTGTCTTTTGCTGAAAGTTTTACTTTCAAAGTCGAAGAAATGTGCCTGCAACATCTTTCTACCCTCAGTTTGAAAGGAAACGAACCTGATGGTTTGCAAATGGAAGAAAATCTTAGCAAATCGAAACGCCATTTTTTCGCTTTGTGAAGCGAGCTGCGCGGCGCAGTTTAAACCGGATGTGACGTCACTTTTCGTTGGATGATCCATATACGAAAATCTCAGGAGTCTTCTGCCCCGCCCCTGGATTAAGAGTAAAACGCGCAAAAAATGTGTCGCCGACTTCATCTTATTCTTTGGATCACCTTTTAAACGCGCGCTTCGTTTTCTTTTTTCCTCTTTGTTTTCAAATTGGCTGAGACCTAAAGAAACCCCCAACTCGTGGCAATTCACCAGAGGTGAAATTATTACACATTATTTACAACTTCTTTGAATCTACAATCCCGACAATCATTTGACGCGTTCATCTGCATCTATGATAGCAAGACTGCTGTCATACCAAAGATAATTTACATTGTAACTGCATGCTTTACTAAATATATTAATTCACCTGGAATGTTACACTGAAATACACTCACGTCTAGCTACAAATTAGATTTTGAACACAATTTTTTCATTCCCCGTCGAATCTTAACTCTAACACGATAGCTTACTAGGCATTTAAGGACGGATGCCGATCGAGATCTATTTCTTGGCCCCTGATTCCATGAAATATGATGAAACCAATATAAGAATGGGCATTACAATGTTTCTGACTGACGTCATGTATGCATCACGTCCAACTCTCTGTAACGTTTCCTTACTCAAAGTGTTTTCACACCCACGAAACTACGATGTTAACACTCAACCAAAAAAAAAAGATCTACCTAAACGTTAATATAAAATATTACTACCCGCGACTCGCGCGATTATTTTCAAGCCTCGACACGCGCGATTAGATTCAAGCCTCCTAACCATTAATTCGTATTGTTATGTGCCTAGTCGTCTCTCTTTCTTTCGTCTAATTTCTTATGTTTCTTTTTCTTCTTTTCTATTTCCCCGGCATGTGCAGTGATTCCAATCTAACCGATCTTCCCATGGCGGGCATCCCGGCAATACTACCTCCGCTCCCTGGGAAAGCATTGTTGTTTAACGTTCCGCTCGATCCCCCGGTACTCGGAAATCCCAGCTGAGGACGCGTTCCACCCGACGGCGATGACTCTCGCTTCTCGTATCGTTCAGATTTTGTGTAGTCAGCTAACAACCGATTAGCCCTTTTAGGTCAGTTAAAATAACTCAACGCGTAATCTTTATGCCGAGAGTTCCGCGACAAATGCTGAAGAAAGCGATCCTCGCTTGGCTCCTCAGGGCAGCTCCCTGACTTGTCCCTGGTTATTGATTTGGGGTCTGTTAACGGGTGATTTCAGGCCCCGGACGGGGGTGCTTGCACCCGGCATAATCCCTGGGGTAGGAAGCGCTGTCTTTTTAATGACTAGTTCAGGGATATTCCACTTGTTGGATTCTTCATCCCACGTGCTCTCCGATGGAACCTTATCGATGTTGTAATAATTACAGTCGCGTCGAATACATGGCTAAATCTTGTTCAGAATCTGTTGTTGAAGCTGATAGCTCGCTCCTGCTTTCGAATCGTTTCCAAGTAATCTTCACGATCACGTTCAAATTAATTCTGCAAATCGTACGTCAATCTCGAATTGCCATCGCCCAGAATTCCGCGACACATCCGGGATTTTTTATACGACTCAGCGCGAAATTTGAAAAGCGGTCGCCAGACAAAGGAACCAAAATACAAAGAAAATGGTGGAAAATTGTGAAACATGGTATAAATTTCACTCCATTACGAAAACTCAAACAGTTGTTGCGGTTAGGTTTACCCCGGCTTCAATCAAAACCCTTTCAACATCATTTGGTAACGGAAAAGTAGTATCAATTCGGCTTCTAAAATTCGCTTATTTCCCTTGTTTTAGTATGGGAAAAGCACCTTATTAAAATTCACCTCGGTTTTTCTCGTCAATGAGGGAGTCCAGAACTTAGGTTTACCCGGGAAATTTAAGGCTTAAATCTAAGCTACGGATGCGCAAAGTTTGGAATTGATACGATGCATAGAAGTAGTATCAAAACGATGGTTTGTAGAAGCTGTTTCGCAAACACCAAACGGCGCTCCATAATGTTTTCACCAAATCCCCACGAGACTTAAAACGGATCCAGTTTTGAATAATTATCTCACACAAACAATGGAAAACAATGCTCGCTCAGGCGTAAGGCGCATTCAAGCAGAAATTTCATATACTTTTATTTTTCCAAGCGTCGTACGAATAGAAAAGTCCTGCGCTGTCCTTTAAGTCCTCGATCAACGTTGTTGAGAAAAGTTTTTGTGAAGAGCATGGGCTGCCTTGAAGTTAGAGCGCTTTTGTTAACTTTATTACACCGCCGAAAACCGCCGATTCATTAACGAGAGCAGTCGGAAAGCCGAAAGCTTTATCTATGCAATTATTATTCCGCGCATCGAGAAACTGGGCACTGCAAGTACATGTCGCGAAAGACAATAGCATTCTGGGCGATGCGCGAATTTCAATTTTCCTTCCATCTGGTTAATTACATTATTCATCCTTTTATCTCATCTTGCAAAATTGTGGTAAACTTTCACCATTATACCATCATCCTCCATCTTCCTCGCCGCTTTTGCCCGTTTCTCTCTTTGCGACAAAGCGAAGTTTTTCCTCGCCTTTCTTTTCTCTTTTACTTTTTGATCATTTTTCTTCTCACAGCCAACAAACTTTTCCTGCATTTCCTGCAGTCTCTTTACCAGGGCATCATTAGAAAGACCTTGACTTATGGAAGGGTAAATCTTCCAGCGCCGGTATAAAGCTCTTGGCCTCTTGTACACTCTTGATATCCTTGTCTTGTACAGTTTGTAATATGTTCTGTTCTTTGCTTGAGTCCTGCATTCCCTGAAACGGTCGTGATATCACGTTAAACGCTGCATTTGAGCTCCCAGTTGACGCAACGGAAGGCCATTGATCCTAACAAAAAGAATGAAAACATTTCATTTTAAAGTAGCACAGTCACGGAATTTTGAGGTATTTTGACCATCAACAAAATTACCTTTGAATTGAAGGAAACCTGAAATTAATACTTCACAAAGATAGAAAAACGCTAATTAATTAATAAAAGAGATAATAATAAACCATAAAGGAACAAGGATGGTTAAGGATGGAGAAGATTGATACGGATTACAAACAAAGAAATTGAATGTGACGTAGCCCCTATAAGGGTCCATGGAACTGTTACAAGCACCAGCAGCTTTGATAAGTAGAGTTATAAAGTTAGAGTTATGGCAAAGTTAACTTACCAGTTCATTAATTAGCCAATGCAATTACACTAATAGCGCTGTCTGCTGGCACTCCTTCTCCACCCACCACCACAGGGGCAACGGAGGTCCAAATTGTAGAACTCCCATAATGCTCCTCAACATTGTGAACATTTCTTTTGTAATCATTCTTCAGCCGTTCCATTTCTTCCTAGAGCCTCTGTTTAGTGTTTAGACATAAGTTCTGCTTCTTAAGACGAATTCATGTCTGCCAGTTTTGCCTCATACTCTTTTCTCAGATTCTCAGTTTTCATGGCAACTAGGGCAGAGTGATCCTGGGATTGTGTACCTCGGGGCGGGGCTGCTATAGATCGAGCAGAAGCTGGAGATGAGCCTCCTGTGGTTGTGAAATAATTTAGATGACAGCTTGACAGCTTCAAATCCACAAACTCACATCAAAACTCTGGGGCTGACTAAATTTCACTTGTTTCTCTGTAACTTAACTCTCCTTAACATGGACACTCCTCAAAACCAGACAGCTACAGAACTTGTAACTAATGCCTCACCAAAATGTATCCATTTAGAGAGTTCACTACATACCATACTAAAAGGTGTTAATATGTAGCCGTCTGTGGTTTACTTTTAACACTATGTGGAAGAAACAGACATGATGTTAGTATCGTTTTGGCTTTGGTGAAAATTGTTGCAGCATCTCAGCACAAAGGACAACAAAACAAATCTTTGTCGAGATTTGTTGACAATCGATAACACCGACTCCGACTTGAAGGTCCACGAGCTGCACTATGCAGATGAGCTACTTGTACTCGTCAGACTTGCCTTTCAAGTATACTCGCCAAACGAGCAGAAAGAGGAGCCAAAAACAGGTTTCGGTTATGATTAAGCATTTTCTGGGAAACTCACAAATAGACCAACTTCGATATATTAAAATTCAGTCTCAAACAATAGACCTCAGAGCGAGACTCTTGGGATTAAACCTCACAAACTCTGTAGTTATTCCCCAGAGCCTCATACTGATGTCTATTGTTTTAGGCTGAATTCTAATATATCGAAATTGCTCTATTAACTCGATACCGGAGTAAAGAGTTTTCTTACATAACTTTTTTCTACAGAACAAACCGTAAGTTTACGCGTACAACTAGCGCGAGCAGATATCATTCATTCACAGCGCGAAATTAAAGAAATTTTTTGAACCTAAAAAACTCACCTTTTCCATTAACTCAGAGCATAAGAGTATATAGAAGAGCCCTGGTTCTTCTTCCCTGCCTTATTCCCTGCCATCGTTGTGAAAAATTGGCGAGAGAATCTTGCAACTCTCACCATTTCATCACGAGAGGTGACAGCATCCACTCAATAACCCACGACACGTGCGTGGATCAGCGCGGATATATGAAGTTAGGATGGCGCGATTTTTTCTAAAATAGAAAAATTGGCCCGTATCATAGATGCGCGCGGATCCCAAGACTTTTGAGCTCCGTCCCCGATTATACCTCCTCGCCAAGGTGCACTCTGTCCCAACCATAAATATTGATGTTGCTGAAGGAACAAGGTTGTTGAGGTTTTCCTTCTGTTTTTGGTTTTCACAGTAGTGGTGAAAGGGAAGTTTGAAGCTCATTTCGTGGTAAAGAAAAGCGTAATGTTTGAACGAGCCAAGTTCAAACAGACAAGTCAACAAGGTAGTGAGCCATTGGATATTTCATATTATTAAATTCTCAACCTCGGAAATTGCAATTCTAGCTTTCTGATTGGTTCACTGTATCTCGGTTACCAGCGATTATAACTACGTTTGACCTAATATGGAAATTAATGCGGCAAACGTGCCTTGACATAAAGTTTTTGGTGGGAAGCCAAGTTCCGTCGGCAAAAAATGGAGGAAAAAACGCAAATTCGGTGAGCTTTCTACAGAAGAAATACAAGAAAGTAAGGACAATCCCATCCCAGTAACAACAAAAAAAGCCATAAAGTTCTTAAAAGCTGTAAAATTTCAAATACGAACATCGAGATTTTACGCATTCATGATGATTACGTAACAACAACAATTTTTACCTTAATGTTACTGAATGGTTTGCTAGTTCTGCTGGCACGTACCAAATTTTCGAAACCGATAGAAGAAATGTCAAAAGAAAAAGTAAATGTTTTTCGGAAGAGTTTTTGCACGTCTGCGAGGAATAAAGATGGCACACTGTCAGTTTACAAAAGTTCATCAATGGAATGATTGAAATCCATCTCGGAGAGCCGCATTGATCGCTTCCTTCGCTCGCTGCCGCTCAACAAACCGTTTTCCACTATATCTGACCCCGCTTTTACTGAGGCAAATAAAGCATTAGAGCATATGCAAAAGCCTCAGAAAAACAGGCAACATTTCCGCCCTAATAGAGCCCATAAGAAACTATCAGAAAGCAATTTCCAATGAACATATGAAGAAAGTGCTCGACAGCGGTGAGCTCGGACGGGCAGAGAAAAAAAAATCCCGCAAAACTACAAAGGACGACTTAGTTTTACCTCAGTCTCTTTTTTGGCCGACAAGGACAAGAGATTCAACGCCAGCTAGCACCAACAATTCTCTCCTTGCGAAAAATCCATCAACTGAAGAGTTGAGTATTTTAATGAGCTGAACCGAAGGGTCCGCGCGAATCTTTACTAGCCACGAAAGACAATCAGGGTCTCGGCGATTCTGAAGATGAATCAGATGCTAAGATATTTTCTGTCCCTGACTCTGAAACTGGCCAGCAATCATCTCCACATATCCAGATCGAACTGATGCGAAGGCAGCCACAGCAAGGGAACGCTGATAGAGTTTTTGTCGAGAATAATTTTACCACAACGTCTGTGACATAGTGATCAAAGTTTTCCGCAGTAATTTTACACATGTTATGTGCAAGTGCACAATTAAAACTCTTCTAGATGACTCAAACTTGAACGCTTTTCAAACTCTCTGACCAAGGTTGAATGACCCTCGTTTGGAAGGTGTTCCTTGAATTATAGATGATAGTAATTTTCGGGTTTAGCAGACTTGCCGGCTTCGCTTGCAAATTTTCATTCAACTAAAGTTTACAAACGGCGCGCATGCCATATGACTTCCTACTTGCTGTTGCTTTGCCACATCAACTTCCGGTCGTTTTGTAAAATTGAAAACCAATGAAAATTTAGTTATAATAGCCAAGCATACAACCGTACCGAATTTAATAAAACAATTACTCCATTCGCGCTTGTTGCATATGAGATAGTTATAGCCAACTCGGCCCTACGGGCCTTGTTGCCTATTTACCATCTCATATCCAACGCGCGCTCATGGAATAATTGTTAAATATATTTTTATTGTGTTGTTGAATACTTTGAATCTAGGACACCAAGAGACTATCTCACCCGAGATAGAATCGTGGTAGGAATAAAAGACAAGAAGCTCTATGAACAACGGCAACTGGATTCTAAGCTCACTTTGGAGGAAGAAACTACAAAAACCAGGCAGTAGGAGAAAGCTAAAAAGCAGAAACAACCAGCTTATGTGTACTGTTTGACCAATGTAAAGGACAAATATTCTAAAGAAAAAACAAAAAACCACTCCAGCCTAAAAATGGCAAGACCCCTGAAGAAGAATGTTCAAGGTGTTTGTCAACTACACCCAAAGAGTCTGTGTCAAGTATTCCAAATTAGGACATTGCACAAAGGCAACTGAATCTCAATCAGACAAGAGAGTTAAGTGAATTTTCGTGGAGGACAAGATTAAAAGAGTTCTTCCCGGGTGAGCTCACTAAACTATCCGTTATCCAAGGAAATAAAGGAGATTCATTTGGAGCGACTTTTGCTAGGAAGAAAGCCAGGTGAACTTCTAGAGCTGCAAGGCAGACTCGACCGCTTGGACAGTGATAACTACAAGAGTAAAGTAGCAGACCAATTACCTAACTTGCTCGAAGGACCAGCTGTTATGAGGGCAAAACTTTATCAAGCGCCAGTTCCAAGGAAAGTACCCTTCTCCTTGTATCAGAAAGCAAAAGAAGAGCTGAACAGAATGTTGGAGGAAGGTGTTATATCCAGAGTTGAAAACCCCACTAATTGTTGCCCATGGTGGTCACTCCCACAAGCAACAACAAAGTCGGGGTCTGCATTGACCTAAGCAAGCAGTGCATCATGAGGGAGAACCATCCACTTCCTGCAGTAGACGTCTCTCCTAAGAGAGTAAGCGACCTGACTTAGACCACAGTGTGTGTGCGTGCACGACAGAGCATGAGCACGTGGAAGCAAACAGTGTTCAACACCAGGCACAAGGCCAAGCCCTTGCCTCCAGATACTGAAGTTTTCGTCACAAACCTTCAGCTGTCAAAAAAAGTCATCGAAGCAGCATCAACACCTCGGTCGCATTATTGAAGTTGAAACACCGAGCTTCAAATGAGGCTGTGTTAAGGAAATCTGTGAGGAAATGTCTTTTCCCTCTTTTTTCAGAAAAATGCTGATGTCAGCATTTTTTTTAGATCCAAGGCTAATTATCTCGAAAACATGCGTGGCTAGCACTACTTTTCTTTGTGTATTCCAATAGCTCTTGTAAAGATCTCCCTTTTCCGCGTGGTTCTTACCTGGCGCAAAAACCTTTGTTTTTAGTAGGCACCGTCCTTAATCGTGCCCTGATCAACCTGACCCAGGAGCTACGCTTTTAGGCTGGCCTAAATCTATATATTATCAAAGATATAGGCAGTAATCCAAGACTGAAAAACTTGGTATAAGCTGTGGATGGCCGCCATGTTGTGCGACGTCGTCGTCGTCGCCCGTCGTGGCTAGGCATACGCGCTCGTGATTCATGCCGCTAGCCATTTTCACCATAAGAAAAGAGCTGTATGGGTTCCTATTTCTGGGCATATATGTGGTCCTGTTTCCGCTATAAAATGATTATGGAGCTCCGCTTGGCGACCCTTCGGGCCGCCGGAGCTCTGCTAAAACGTGACGCGATTAAATCAAATCTATATTAGCAGGGCGTTTGCTGACGAGCATATATTGGCTAACTACCTTGGGATTTCAGTTATCTGCTTCAAGACATGTAGGGTAACTGTCAAGGGAAATTCCAATTGTTCTCTTGCATATTCAAGATTCGACGGAAAACGTTTTCCCTAGGTAATTTACCTGGGGAAATTTAAGTTTGCCCAGGTAAAACTGTCAACAAATCAAGTTTACCTGGAGCAAAAGTGCGTATTGGGACCACAGCTATTATGTCCTATCTTGTCTTAGCAAAGACGTGTGCTAATGAACCAAAATGTCAGCTGACAATGGCGCCAACAACGATCACACGTTCCTGAGGGAATATAGTTAACTTCAATGAAATAATTACCAAGGAAC
>JAHPZR010052573.1:17500-26378 GCA_019787425.1 Platygyra sinensis
GGAAAAGTTATATAAAATGCGTCACGGGCATTTAGCGAAAAGTTATATAACATCAAGAGAATATATTTTATTGATGTAATTTCTTTCAGATGCATGATATAAGTGTATGGGCTCGTTAGCGCTTTTGAGATCCAGAAATAACTTTGCACCCTTTGAAAGCCCATAACTCTATCAAGGACAATGTCCACTCTAAGGTAACAAGTAGCAAAATATGGATTCCGTAATTTGCATGCAAAATTAAAACAAGGAATTCCGACGTTTGCTTATTTACCTATTACTATTTTGCCTGTACGCTTCTATTAACTTCATGTTTGTTTTGCGTTTGTTTTTCATCATGTATTTCTCGATAAAGGTAACTTATCTGCATTATTCCTGAGTTTTGTCAAATCCGAATATTGAAGCAGTATTTGCTTGCGTCTGTTCCTTTAGAAAAGTTGTCAACAGACAGATGGCTCAGTTTAAAACATCAAAATTACGCAAGTTTCTCTACAGCAGATGTTGAGTATTATAATTTGTAAACCGCATGAAGTTCTTCCTTTAGTGTGCCGGTGGCTGGGATAGCTTCAAACCAGAAAAAAGCTTAACTTAAAATCAACTTGTCATCTTGTATTCACCGATAAGGTACTGTAACTTCTTGATACATCTTAGATAACTCAGGTAACTCCAACGATGGTCCACTCGGAGTTTCTCCAACCGAAACTTCTTCCCCTTGGGGTTTCTTCCCCTTGGAAGACGATATGTACTGTCCTGGTCGGCTACGTGCGTGAAAAAATTAAACACTATTCACTGAAGACTACTTTAAACCCATATAACTCGACAGCTATCAAAGCATGCGATCGCTTTGATAACCCTACAAAAAGCCAGTTCCCTTCTGAAACGCATCGCAACCAAATATTGAGGATCACGCAACATAGATTTTAAGGTCAAGTTCTAAATGAATAATTTCAACAGACTTGCAACGTTGCAAACTCGAGTGTGATTAGTTACTCCGTATGATAAGATCGATAAATGCATCACAGATATTTAGGGGAAGAGTTATATAAAATGCGTCACGGAAATTTAGCAAAAAGTCATATAAAATCAAGAGAATATATTTTGTTAAAGTAATTTCTTTCAGATGCATGATATCGGCGTATGAGCTCGTTAGCGCTTTTGAGCTAAAGAAATAATTTTGCACCCCTTGAAGGGGTTCAAGCATAATGTCCAATCTAAGGGATCAAGTAGTAAAATATGGATTCCGAAATTTGCATGCAAGATTACAACAAGGAATTCCAACTTTTGTTTAATTTCTCTTGACTCTTTTTTCTTTACGCTTCTATTAGCTTCATGTTCGTTTTGCGTCTGTTTTTTATCATCTTTTTCACGATAAATGTAACTATTCTTCATTATTCCTGAGTTTTGTTAAGTCCGGGCGGAATATTGCAGCATTGTTTGCTTGCGTCTGTTCCTTTAGAAAACTTGTCAAGAGACAGATGCCTCAGCTAAAAAAGACAAAATTATGCAAGTTTCTGTGCAGCAGATGTTGACTGTAAACTGCATGAAGTTCTTCCTGGCTGGGATGGCTTCAAACCAGAAAAACGTCTAACTGAAAATCAACTTGTCATCTTTTATTCCCCGATAAGTAATGGCAAAAGGACTGAGTGGAGTCCAATTCGTTCTCTAATCGGACGAGTGATAACAAAATCGGGCAACCGCGCAGCGGGGAATCGTTGTTTTGGAGTAACTACCCTTTAATCATAAAAATTACAATTTCTGAGAAAAGAAGAACAGCCAAGTTATGAAAGAAAGGAAAAATTTGCATTAAAATACTGACAAAGGAGACGTAAACATTCTAAGGCCCAACCGCCGACAATAAGGCGCCAAAAATACAAAAGCAAACACGCGCTCTCTCGTAACTACGACTTTGAATGTGGTTGGTTAATTCAAACAACAACTTTGTTTGTGATTGGTTTATTGAAGTGTACGATAACAACTTGGCAAGTCAGTTAGTGGAAAATAGGAGTTTTTAAGCCAATTACAATCGAGGAAATTGTAATTTTTATAATAATATTAGATTATATATCTCAGATAACACTAACGATAGTTCAATCGGAGTTTCTCCAACGAAAGATTTTTCCCCTTTGGGTTTCTTTCCCTTGGAGGACGATATGAACTGTCCACGTTAGAACGGAGCACTTACTAAGAAGTTATTCTGTTTTAAAAGGAGCCTTAATCGGGGACGGTGGCCATAAACGCGTGACATCTCTGGCATTGAGGCTGTCCCTATGATATGGGACATTTTTTTTTTTCTTTTTAAAACAAATTGCGCCATCGCCTGCGGCACACCTGATTGCATGCTGCGAGGACTTTTCCGGATGTCGCTCAGGGGAAATGGCGTCATAAATTCCCGAAATCATTTATGCTTTTGGCCTACAACTCAATGCGTCATGTCTGTTTGAATTCTGCTCCAGTATTTTCGTCGTAAGTTGCTCCAGTTTGAGTGACTCTTGGCTTTCACAGTTTGTACAGTTTTGCAATTACACTTGGTGTATATGTTTTGGGTATCGTATGCAAATGTAGCCTTAGTTTGGTAGCATCGCTTGCTATCACATGCAAGTTCAGCTTTGTTTTTTTGAGTTCTTGTAGAGAAGCAGAAATGCCTGGATTCATAAAAAACGGTTGGCTATTTTAGTTCACAAAACGATATTGAAACGTTAGATACCGTTTAGGAGCCCTCAGTAAAGCTCCAAATGGGTAAAAGAAGTGTAAAAAGATTGATAGTAAAGTTTGACGCAAACCCCAGTTAAGTATATTTTCTAGATGCATATAAATTGTAGATTACGAAGGTGCATTTATCAAAACAAAACCTAAGGTTTTCCGAATATACGCCCATTTTCCCAGAGCATTGAGGTCCATTAATCCAGTTTGTTTCAGGTCGAATTTGAGCGGGAGGACGCGACCAACATCGCTATGTTGACCCGAAGTGTTTGTGACCACATTGTTTGTGTAAACGTGACTGGATGTGCCATTACATAAGATTAGTTTCGACATTTGATTCGTTGAAATTCTTGGCTTGCATGTGACGTCATCATTTTCTAAAATCCAAAACTAAAGAGCCACAAACGTTTTTATCCTTATCAGACATTAGAATGGGTAAAGTGAGATTTGATTACAACGTTTCAGCTCAGTAGCTTGCTTCGTCTGGAAACCAGCGCATTTTGAATTTCAGAGTTATGACGGTGCGTGACATAAAGCTACGAGCGCGTTTGTTGAAAAATATCTTCTTAAGTCGTAATTTTCAGCCTATTCAGAGGTTACAGTATTAGGAAAAGCGCTTATGTACATGCTTTTTTGTTCAGTGCAGATAATAAGCCGCCTAGATAGCCAAAGTAAGTTCCAGATGATTACACTATTTTCCGGCTGCCATGTTGGTGTTCCACGGAGATACACCAACATGGCGTCAACACCAACATGGCGGCTCCATACTGGGCTCTGTAAATTTGTGCAGAATATTTCGACGAATATCTGAGGTTTAGGAAAACGCACAGACTTAAAACTTGGACAAGTGTCACCTTTACCAGGCTCCTATAGCATCACAATTTCTTGACTTCATCCACGTAATGGTTTTCGATTTATTTTTATATTGCGTGACAGTGCAAGCCAAGAATAGGAGAAGATTTTTGTCGGTAAGAAGGGACGCACAGACACAAGTTGTAGCTTACGAGAACTGTGAAGGAATAGACGCTGATTTGTCTGTTACACGGAGTGAGTTGAGTGTACCCTAGGAACTCGGTACATTAGTGGTGCCGGGACCAGGATCAGAGTGAGGATACTACGGCCGGGATTACACGGGAACTATCAAGAAGGGAGCTGAGACAAACCCAGCATCACAACATTAGCGACAACGAAAGAACCACGGCGCAAAGTCCACGCGAAGACGAAGAAGGTTTTTAAGGCGAGATAGAGATAGAAATTAACAAGCTCAAGTACTTTCTTGAAGAAACAGACGAATTAATTCAACTCAAGGATTATACAGAGATGGGAATTGTTACTAGAAGAACGGAGAAAATTATCGACAAATTGTCCGGCGGATCTCATTTCACCAGCCGAGGAACTGGAAATCGACAGCGAAGCTTCCTCTCGATCAGTAAGGCAGTGAAACAAGGATGTTAAATCGAGGTGAGCAGTCCTTATGGCAGACAAATAAAAACTGTCCAAAAAACAAGAGCAATTGCAGGGAAGAACGACGAACAGCCGAACAAGTTCGTAAAAGTCAAGAAGAGCATAAGCGGCCAATGTGGCGGGAGAAACTCGAGGCCGTGCGAGATATGACGCACAAAGAGCTGGAACTTGAAAAATACGCTCGTTCCACCACAGTAAAACTACCAAAGTTGAAAATTACATCGTTCAAAGGAACGCCCACAGGAGGGGTGCGGTTTTCAAACATGTTTGTCACGCAAGTTCACGCTAAGCCGATGAGCGCAAAAGAGAAATCTGGATACCTATTGGAAGAGAGTGAGAGAAAGCATCGTGAACTTGAAACCTGGAGAAGTGGGATACAAAATAGAGTAAAAAAAAGGCTGAAGAACGAGTACAGCCAGACGAAGCTTGTAATAACCGCTCACGTGGACGAAATCATAAACCTTCCCATGGTATAAGGAAATGATACAAGAGTTTTACGTAAAAAAAAAGCAAAAACCACGACGCCTTACTAACGCTGGGAGAAGCTAACATGCTTCTAGGCTTTGTGATGATAACCTTAAACAACTACTATCTCGTGCGCACGGATGACAACTGGGAAGATTGGGACGTGAAAGCATTCATCGACGCCTTGAAGAAGTGGCTGAAAAGAAAAAAGACAGAGGAGCGCAGTTTAAGCCGCAACGGGATCTTCCCAAGACACCTGAAGACCGTTACAGGTACAAGAAACATTGGTTCGCTAAGGCGGAGGAAAGGACACAGTCGACTGCCAAAGAAGAAGAGGAACGGCTTTGTGTATGTATTGCAAGAAGGATCATTGGGAGAGAGTTGTACAACCTTGAAAACCTTGAAGACTCGCAAGGAAGTTCTTCGATAGCCAATTGTGTTACAACTGTGAGAGGCCTGGACATTCAATAGTTAAGTGCCGAAGTCGTAGTTGCTACAAGTGCAATGGATGACATCACACTAGTATATGTGATAACGATAACACCGTTATACTCTCAGCATTTTCACCGGCGGCCGACGAAAAAGCACTTTCAGCAATCATCCCTGTGAAGATACAAAATCTTCCCTTGTGGGCATACCTGGACACAGGGTCGGGACGAAATTTCAGATCCAGTGAGGCGGCTAAAAAGTTCAAGTTAAGCCGAAAACGTCGCGGAACTCGTCAAATGGTCAAGCTAAACAGGACAAAACGGCAATCCATGCCAGTCTTCAGTATCACCCTGGTCAGGAGCCCATTACTAGGAGCCTGCAACTCCCATAATAAGCCAATGCAACGGCATTTTTACAGACCAGTCTATTTTTAGATGTTTTTCACACGAAATAGGCCAGTTCCAGTTTACATGAGCACCCGTCGGTGAGGATAAAACAATGCGGCCTCACGTGAACATGTCAACATCATGTCGACATGTCAGCACTAGTCCGTGCTTGTGAATGCAATTGGTCACTGAGGTTCCTATTGGAATCTGAATTCGAGATAAATTCAAACTAAAAATACATCGGTCCGTGAAAACGCCGTGACAGGAATATGGGGTAGTTGTAGACTCCTAATGATGGGCTCCTGGTAAAAAAAAATAAATTAAAAAAAAAAAAAACCTTTTATACTTAACTGCCATACAGGTGAAAATACAATAGTTTCTTCCATTTGTCCGTAAATGAGCTGGTCAATTTATCAAACAAGTATTAACATTTGTTGTATGGCATACATTTAACAAATTGACGTCAGTTTGTTATGCGTCTGTCCTGTTATTGATCATGAATTTCGTCATAACATTGTCAAAGTAGCTGTGGATCCGCAGACTACTTTGACGATGTTATGACGAAATTCATTGTCAATAACAGGACAGACGCATTAAAAACTGACAGAAATTTGTTTTTTACGATAGCAAATTGTCGAATTGCCCGCTCTCGCTCGCTGACGTGTCGCATGAATTTCAAATTCATGTGTCTGTCCGCATCATAGTAACAATAGTAACAATAGTAACAATAGTTCTGTGAGATCTCTCCTGCCAAATTGTCCTTGGCGAAGTTTGTAAATAAAATAAATAAATATTGACAATAAAAATAATAAATAAATCTAATAAAACTAAAAATAATAAAAATAAAAATAAATCGGACTGTGAAAACGCCGTGACAGGAATATGGGGTAGATGCAGGCTCCTAATGATGGGCTCCTGCCCTGGTTTCCTTAGATGAGAGAACAAGAGAAAAAATCGAAGTTACTGGAATCAGTTTGCCGGAATTCGCAACAGTGAAACGGCCGAACATTAGCGAACTGAAGTTCAAGTAAGAGCATGCTCAGGACAAGAGGTCAGTTCTATGTAAAACCTGGAGACGAATACAGGATTGATGTCGTTCTAGCAGACAGCACCTTCTGCAGAATCAAGACAGAAGAAATACACAAAGAAAAGTCAGGAGAACCCGTTGTGGAGGGTACGACCTTTGGCTGGGTTATTCAATTGCAAGGAGGCGATGATCGCGTTACCGACCACTGCATGTTAGTGAGAGAGGTCAATGATTACGAAAGATCATACTCCCTAGATGTCCTAGGGGTAAAAGACCGTGGAGAGAACGATCAACTTGATGTCCTTAAGGAGTTCAAGGATGACGTCAACGAGGCAGGAAGATAGAAGATATCAAGTAAGCGTACCATGGATCCCTGGCAGCGCTCTAACAAGCACAAAACGAGCAAGCAAGCCGAGGGAGACTTAAAACGTCAATAAGAAGTTAATCCAAGATCAGAAACTTAAAGGAAAATGTGACAAGATCGTTGAAGATCCACTGAGAGATGCATAATAGAGAGAGTCCCAGAGGAGTCAGGTGGAGAGCGAACCTTTTTATTATTATTATTATTATTATTATTATTATTATTATTATTATTATTATTATTATTATTATTATTATTATTATTATTATTATTATTATTATTAACTTTATTAGGCTTAGCTACCATAAAGTTACAAATATGCACAAAAAAAACACAAACAATAACAAAAGAGTTCGGTAATGCTGCTCAATAGGGTCGGTACGAAAGGGAGACCCATGCGAGGTACCGCCCGGATGAAAAAAAAATAATGCAAAAATATAAGAGGCATGACAAAATAGAGAAAAGAGAATGAATTTGTAACACGAATCTAAGAATTAATATAACGTTAGTGCGAGTATGTTATGGACGATGGCACGCACACAATCTAACAGAGGACCAAGTACACGGCCACTCCACATCGAAGGTCTTAAGAGAGTCAAATAGAGTTTCTTTAACATAGTTTTGAAAAGCATTCAAACTGCTGAAGATAGTCTTGGGTGAAGAGTTACAGATCGTGTTCCAGAGTGTAACAATTTTGTCAAAATACGAGGCTTGAAATGTTGAAGTTATACAAAGAGGATATTTCAGATTAAATGAATTACTTTGCCTTGTACGGCCATGTGTAACAAAAGAGACAAAATTCACGTTGTATATTTAACGTGCCTTACAAGCCTGTTGTGAGAGACAACGCTATAACCACCAAAGTGAGAATGGTCTTTGATGCCAGCGCCAAACCTCACCACATATGGCAAACAGTGTGAATGATTGCATGCATACTGGACCTCCCTTGCAACTCTTCTTGTGGTACATTCTGGTAAGTGCACGCATGTCGCCATACCTGTTACTGGGGACATTGAAAAGGCATTCCTCCAGATCAGCTTGAAAGAAGAAGATAGAGATGCATTTCGGTTCTTATTTAACGTCAACGACAAAGAACAACATTTTCGATTTACAAGGGTGCCATTCGGAGCTGAAGTCAGTCCCTTCATGCTAGCCGCTACATTGCAACTCCACTATGATTGCCAACCAGAGGAACTGAGCAAGACTGTCAAGGTGCTTAGAGAAAACACGTGTGTGGACAACTTTATGAAAACAAGACATGAAGTAAAAGACCTGGAGAAGTTCAAGGAAGAAGCCACTCAGATCTTAGGAAATGCACAGTTTCCGGTCCTAAAATGGGAGTCCAACGTCACTGCTCTCGAAAGTGATAACATACCTAATACGGGAAAGATACTTAGTAAATAAACCCCTTCAGGCGGGTAGCATGTCGGCTGATAATGTCCGCGGCTGAGAGATTGTCCGAAAAATGAACATTTGGCCGAGAAGCGCGGCGTGGGGTGTGATTCTCTTATACAAGGGAAAGTTATTTGAGAGGCCAATACAGCTGGGGGACCTTTAGAGATACGAAGTGTGGAAGATGAATCAGAGCAAGACACTAATGGACAGGGAGCAGAGCCTAGTAGAGAAAGAAGAACAGCAGCTGTAAACGTGGAAACTCGAATTAGGGAAATGCCCAGAGACAATGACTGATACTCGATCGCGAAGAGAATGCAACTGTCCAATTTTTAAGGGAGCGCGACCTGAAGTGTTTTTGACCACATTGTTTGTGAGAACGTGACCGGATGTGACATTACATAAGATTACTTTTGACATTTGATTCGTTGAAATAGGAGATGATTTTTGTTGGTCAGAAGGGAAGCAAAAACGCACGTTGTAGCTTATGAGAATTCTGACGGAATAAACGCGGATTTGTCTGTCACACGGAGTGAGTTAACTGTACCCTAACATTTCGGTACAATGTCTTCTTGACAACTTTCTCTAGAAATTGTGTCTGGAAACTTTGATTACTTGTCTCGTTTGTTTTGGCAAGCAGTTAGACTTTGAGAGCTG
>JAHPZR010052574.1:0-5000 GCA_019787425.1 Platygyra sinensis
AGAAAACAAGAAATTATAATTATTATGCTTTTTCCGCGCGACAAAATGACTCCCACCGAAGCCAAGAAATTGAATATGCGAAAATGAGTTAATTATCGACTTCGAAGGACAAAACAAAACCAAATACATCGAATCTGTGGCTCATTCTTGTACTATAATGGCTTACTTTAAAAAAAAACAATGGAAAATAAAAGCGAAAGGCACATGTAAAATCAATCTGAAAGCGAGAGATCAAAAATTTAATCGCCGAGCGACGAAATATTTACAGCACTGCGAGAGAAAGATAAATTTGGAAATCAAAAAGACCGTAAAAATGAGCCCATTATTTTGATATAAATGGTATTTCAACTGTGCTAAATTAGTGCCCATTTAGTTCTTTTCTCAGCAGTTCTGTAGTAGCTGAATAAGATTCAAATAAAATATTTGAACGAAGGGAATAAACTAAACAAACAAACTGCGGAAGTCACCGTAAATTAAATATGCAGAAATCCAGCATGCAAACGAAAACACTGTTCACTTTTTATATCTAAAATTCACAAATAAGGCAACCAAATGAAAGAAACATGACAAGAAGTTCAATAAACATAAAGTTTCATTCTCGATGAGGGGAAAAAAATTTCTGAAAGCAAAAAAATTACCAAGTTTTGTAAACGTGCTTCCCTGCGTGACCGCATGTTCAAATTATATTCTTCACACTAATTAAAGCGAAAGCTTGAGTTTTAGCCGCCAACTTTTCAGTCAGTTTATTGGCCATGGCTTTACCAATAGTTCCAAAAGTCGAATTCGTCTTCGAAATAATGTTTTTTTCTTTACTATTTTTCTTTATGGAAGTCCAGGAGGCTGCTTTAAATCGAGGCTATAAATCTTCGGTCGGTAATCAAAACTCACTTGAAAGCTAGCACACCGATCGTAAGAAAAAGTTTGATGACTCAGTACACCTTGATCTTCCATTCTGAAGTAGTTTATTTGGCCTCAGTGCGCTATGATTAAGCAAAGGACGTAATCCGAAACTGAAACTTGATGTAATTGACAAAGAAGTGAAGGAAAATGATGAACTTGCTTCGATAGGACTTCAAAGAGTTTTGTTAGCATGCTGTAATAACATTACAGTCTCTGTACGAACCATAACTGAGTTCTCAATGGAACGCGTTATCGCGTTCTCAATAGAACACATTCTTGTTCAGTAACGCGTTCCGTGTTAGGTTACTTCTGTTCAGTACTGTATCTCAAGGAGGTTTAGTAAAAATTCCAAGGGGGAGAGGGTCTCAAGAGCTAATTAATTAAAATTAAAAAAAAGAAAGTATGATTACTGAAACTAGAATTTCCAGAGGGTTGAGGTAAGATCCAAAAATCCCTTTGTGGGAGGGGTATAGACAGTTTCTTTGAACAACACGATTTGGATTTTTTTACTTGTATAAATGTGTGAAATTTAATAGGCTCCTTGCATGATCTGGTCACATGGTACAGAGTAAATTATGCTGGGAAGCAAAGGACGCAGTGGGACTTCCAAAACAAGGGAACTTGTGTACCAGTCCAGCCCAACGAAAAGTCCTTTGATTTGAAAGTCCCCCTGCGTTATTTGCGTCCCTGCATAATTTATTCCATACCATGTGACTGGATTGTGCAAAGGGCCTATTAAAAAATAACTTAATTAATCTTCAGTTAAATTAAAATGAAATCGGTGTCCTTCACTTTTCAGTTTGATAAATTCATAAGGAAGGATATGAAAATGCTGGTGAATGATACTGATGTTGATTTAATGTAAGTAGTGATTCGTGCTTTAAGTATGTGGCATCATTGCAAAGCTATTTTAAATAACACCCCTAGACTCTGTATACTGATTAGCTTTCATGATTAATATTATAATGCACTGCTCAGAGTTTATTGCTAGCCTCTCTCAGAAGAATACCTGCATGAGGCTAAGTTTATGGAAATCGTGGCAGCAATGGCAACAACGTCATCATGTTTACAAAAACGTGATGATAAACGGGTTTGAGCTCTGCATGGCCAACCCAGGGTCACAGCACAATGTTCTTGGGCAAAACATTTTTTCCCACAGTGCCTCTTTCCACCCAGGTACACAAAAAAGGTACCCACAATTGCTTGGGGCAACTCTGCAGTGGACTACCATCTCATTCAGGGGTAACAGAAACACTCCGAATCAGTTAATGGTATTATTATACATTGAACTCTCTAACTCTTTTCCAATTGGCCGAAAGCGTACAGTGAATTTTCGAAATCAGCGCCCGTGACGTGATAACTGCAGATTATACAATAATCATGTCAAGGTCACGGGTAATCATGTCAAGGTCACGGGTAATCATGTCAAGTTCACGGGTAATCATGTCATGTATGACCGCAGTGCATGATTTTCAAGGGTAATCATGTCAAGTTCGCGCGCTTGTGTTGCTTGCCGCCAGTAAAGAAGCAGAAACATGACTTCCAAGTTTTCACGTTCAATGTATAATAAAATAATTATTAGATTCGGTTTTTGTGATATCCAGAATAATCAAGGTCTCGGTAAGGGTTATCAGCCTCAGCCTTCGGCTTCAGCTGATAACCCGAAACCTTGACCTTGATTATTCTGGATATCACAAAAACCTCATCCAATAATTGTTAATTATTTGTCATAAGCTCTGGCAGTATGGGCCAGTGGCCTGATGCAGGCTTAAAGTGCACCTACATATAATCCCCCAATTTTTTTTGCTTAAATAAATCTTTCACTGCACCTGTTTGAAATGCTTTGTGCCTTTTTGCTCCTTTTTTAAATAACCCTAATCTTGACTTTTTACAGGCTGTAAAGGTTACAAAATCTGGCCATCATCTGTTGTATGACTGAGCAAGTAAGGAGGATGGGTCTATTCCTGGTTTGATGTCACAAACCTCTTTACATGCATGTTTACAAAAACTTACTACATGACTACATGATGCAGATCTGTCTGTGACTTCAAACCAGGAATAGACCCATGCCCCTTACAGGCTCAGTCATGCAACAGCTGATGGATAGATTTTGTAACTTTTACAGCCTAAAAAGTCAAGATTTCTAAAGTTAAGTATTTTGGGGTTAAATAGAGCACTTAAATTGCCGCCCCAATTTGATATAATTTTATCACTCAAGGAACTCTGACTACCTTTTGACACTGGGTAATTATGCAGTGTACAATTTGAAAAATCTTATTGAACAATATTTTGTGGACTAGCTTGCATCTGATTCTGTTCGATATTGAGTTACAAATTGATAGTGATTATTACAGACACAGAAAATTAATACATATCACATAGATGGGTAGTAACCAATTTTCAACTGAAGACATTAGTTACTAAGCTACATGAGACCCAAAGTTTAGAACCAAATTCCCTATTGTAAATAATCTCCATAATCTCTTACAGCACTTTTTCTGAGAATTTGTTTCATGTTGATACTCTACTTAAATTAGACTCATAATGCAGACTCAAATTAACGTCATTTGATTTGATTTTATTTTATTATAGGTTACAGAAAGTTAACTTTGATAGAGACAATGATGGTAGGATTTCAGATTGTTTACAATTATTTTCGTTTTAGTGTTTTTTATTGATAATAATGTATTATCATTTACTTTTGAAGAAAGAGCCTCTGATTATGGATGCTAGTAAGTCTACATAGACAGTAAGGCTTACAGTTTAATTGAGTATCATAGGGAGGTTGATTTAAATAACTCTTCATGCCCTTACTTCCATCACTGGAAATTTAATATCTTTGCAATTCATGGAAAAAAACAAAGATTTCTGTTCTGTATTTTAAGGTTTAATCAGCCAAACAGAATGCCTAGAGGGTGATCACCTGGCATTTGATCGTTACATGAGAGACTTGGAGGACAAGCATCCTCAGCAACGCGTAAGACTAAGTCAACAGACATGGTTGAAAGTGACTGAAGATACAGATCCTGTATTACAAGAGCTGCAAGAAAGGTAAGGAAGATTGGTATTCCTTAGTCAGGCACTGAATTGTCATTGTGCAGTTCCAGAAAATATCCATACTCCCCACACAGAAGGGATTGGAATTCCCTGGGGGTAGGGGGTTCTGTAAGGCAGAAAAATTTAAAGAAATGTTTGAAGCTTAGTTGAAATATTTCTAGAGGGGTGAGGGTATGGATATTTTCTGGAATTACACATTATGTTGTTGCGTTGCTAAAAGTAGCTGACAGTGTTAGGGTATTCATATAGTAAAATGTCATCTCTTGACAATAAATATGTGAACATTTCTATATACTGTAGGGTCATACTGTTGACTAAGCTACCAAGAGTTTTCATTGAGCACAGTGAAGAGTTGCAGGTAAAACATATAGCTACACTAAAATTATGTGCTTGACTAAAACCTAAATTAATAGCTAAATAATGGGCAGTTTGACCCCCTGGAAATGATAAAAATCATGTGTTTTTGTGTAAAGTGCAAGTGATGATTCACTGCCATTTAGTCCTTTTAAGTGTAGAGGGAATCAACATCTTCAGGTTCCAAAACCAGCGCCTAGTTTCTTTATTGTATGGAGGACACTTTGAAAGGCGCAAAGAGGAGAAATGACAGGGCAACTGCTCACTGGATTTACCACCAACCATGTTTGTCTTTGTTCCTTCCTTCAACATCTGTGCCTGTTTTTAGTTTGCATTGCTTTGTTGTCATCAGCTCCTGTTCCAACTTGTCTTTACAGTCATTATTTTGGTTACGTTTTGCTACTTCTCTTGTCAGACAACCCAACTGAAATAAACTTTCTTTCATTTTTGCCAGGTTGTCAAGTATGGAGTTCATGGTCATTATCATGCACATTACGACTCAACAGATGAAAGGGATTTTCCTGCTTCTAGATGCTGTCAGGGTGATCCTGGAAACTGCAGCTTGTGCAGGTAAGTTGAAACTGTCTTACCCTGGATACCAGAGGTCTTCTCACTCGCCATCCACGAGGAGCGTCAGAGCGAGTAGTACTTGTCGCTTCACGACTCGCCTTCACGGCTTCGCCGCCCAA
>JAHPZR010052574.1:10000-12006 GCA_019787425.1 Platygyra sinensis
AGACAGTCACTCCCCCGTTGTTTACGTGGAATTGCCTTTCTTTTGCTTCCACTTGCCACCAGCCGCAGTTAGTGGCTAAATTAATTGAAGAGTACTTTGATGGAGATGCAGGTTGCCAAAGTCCATCCGGAAGAACTGCTTTACACGAAGCTGTAACCCTAGCAGAGGATCTGAATTTGAACAAAGAAATCATTGTTCAAAACCGTTACGAAACGTTGAAAATCTTACTTAACGCAGGAATCAATCCTAACATTGCAGATCAGATGGGAAAAACAGCGCTGCATCTTTTCTTTGACCACGTAAATTTAGCCAAAGTTATTGTGAAGAGGTACTCCAAGATTGTTCACGAAACAATTCGCCTACTGCATAATTATGATGCTGATTTGAACGCGGCTGACTTCAAAGGAAGAACCGTAGTGCATCAAGCTGCTGCTTTTGGTGACGTCGAGACAATTCAAACTCTTTTACAACTTGGCGTAGTCACTTCAAGTCTGGACAATGACAGAAATACTCCGGCTCATGTTGCAGCTTACCATGGTAATTTTGAGGTGCTGGAGTGCTTGTTGCATTGCGCTCCGCACACAGAGATCGCAAACGTTGATGGAGACACCGTGTTACATGTCGCAATAATGACGGGGAAAGGCGATGAAGATTCCCTGATGAAAATCGCTCAAATACTGCAAAGAGAGCCTGGCGCAGATAAGGTCCGGACGAACGTAAATGGAGAAACAGAATTTGACCTGGCCAGAAAGTTTAAGTTGGAAAAACTTTCTCGCCTACTTGCTAACCAAGCTAATAAAATTGATTGGACGCCTGGTGGATCAAGGAATGTAGGTGGGGATGTGAAGGACAAGAGTGATATCCATGGGGAAGACACCAGAACTAGTGACACAGATGTAAAGATCTTTGACGAGGGACGCCACGAGGAGGTGAAATCAGGCCATGGAAGTGATTCTGATGAGGCTTGTGACAAGGGTGAAGTTCCAGAATTATCGATAGAGGACGACACAGATGTGAATGAGTATTTGTTGAAACTGTGTCAAGAGTATCGCATAAGAAGTTTTCATATGGAAGGAGACGATAAATGTCACGAGAGATGCACTGTGGCAAAACAGACTCTGGACTTTGTCGAGGAAAGTTTGACATTAATTGCGCAAGACGAGAAAAAGTTCAACTGTGAGGTCCTACGAACTGGAAGCGCCTTTGAAGGTTACAGGATTGGCAAGCCAGACGAATTCGACTACATGTGTGAGCTTAAGTCTTTGTCAGATGGCAGCTGTGAAATTATTGAGACTGAAGAACCAGGGTTTGTCCGTGTTCGAGTGAAGGAAGCCTGCAGAGAAGAATGGAAGATGTTTCTGTCCGAAGAAGGGTTTCTCGACGCCATGAAACTCAAATGCTTCCTGGCAAAAGCTCTGTACGCGAAATGTTCTACGCTTGCCTTAGTCCAAAAAGCCGGGTGCTTAAGTTTTAATACAACAAGCTACGATTCATGTGTGTTTTGCCATCCTGTGATTAGCACAAGCAAGGCAGGACTAAAGATGACTTTGTATTGGAGAGGCAGTATTTACAAATTCATGCCAATTGACATTGACATAACTCCTGCAATCCATTTCGCCAGTTGGCCCCAGTCCGCCAGAGTCCCGCCGTCCCACGTTCTGAAATACTGCGCAGGGTTTGGTTACCACGTTGTTCCCAAGTCTGAGGGAGGAGATTCGTTGTTGTGGAGATTATCATTTTCCATCGCTGAACTGAAAATATTACAGAATGTAACTCCAGTTCAGGGAGCTTGTTACACGGCTCTTAAAATAATCAAAGGGCAAAATGCGTTACCAAAATGTTCACAGTTCTTTTCACACCTCGGCAACCTTCATACTTACGTTCTGAAGATGAAATTCTTCGAAGAACTTGAGCGTTGCCATGATGCAGATTTGTGGCTCGAAAACAAGTTGACAGACCGGATCTGTTCCGTGCTGGAATCCACGGCAAACCTTTTAAGCCAGAAA
>JAHPZR010052575.1:0-7500 GCA_019787425.1 Platygyra sinensis
CCTTGATGTTCGCTTGCCGCTACACCCTCTTAATTCAAAACAACGTCAAATGTCTTAAAGTCTGATGTAAATATTGTAAATATTGCTTCTTTTCTTTTTTAGTGCTCGCTGGCGGTGACAAAGTTGGCTCACTGGCCGATGTCAAGTGAAGTGTCACTTCAAGTCAAGATTTAACTTATTAGTAGTAACTTACTGAACTCATTATCTAATTACTGTTTTCCTGTGGTCACTCTTACCCTGCAGGTCCCAGAGGTTTTTCTTGATTTTTCACAACCTCGTTCCCAGAGTCTCTCATCTAACCGCCCTCTGAGGCGCTGTTAGATAAGAGACCCTGGGAACGAGGTTGGATTTTTCCCTGCATGAGAGAGCTGCGAGAGAGCCGCGAAGCGGTGAACACGAGTCGCAATTCTTGCGGTGAAAAATCAAGAAAAACCTTTGTAGGACCAGGCTGAGACCAGGGTAGGTCACTCTCATCAATTAAACATTGTGTCAAACTCTCATCTCACCTCAGCCACGAGATTACGAGCCAGCGTTAATCCCAGCGGTTTTCCTATCTGCGCATATACAGAGCGTTAGTCAGGTCACGCAACGCAACGGTCGGCAACAGCGGCAACGCCATAACGAATTTTTCAAATTTGATGGAACCCGAACTAGACAGTCTCACCCCAGCCGAATTACAGGAATATTTAGCTCGTATTCATTATTCAGGTCCCATAGAACCAACTATCGATGCCTTGTCCGAGCTTCATCGGTGTCACATGTTGTCAGTGCCCTTTGAAAACTTGAGCGTGTTTGGAAAGGAGGAAATATTTCTCTCTAAGGATTGGTTGTTCGACAAAATCATCAGAAGACACCGCGGTGGATTTTGCTTTGAGCTTAACGCGCTATTCTCTCTTCTGCTGAATTCTTTTGGATTTAAACACGAAAAACATGCTGGGATGGTGTTCAGCCGAAAAACAGGACGAATAGGACCGCCATCTGATCATATGATTCTCACGGTTAATACTACAGACTGCACTTGGTTGAGCGATGTTGCATTTGGCGATTCTTACATGACACCTCTTCGTTTCAGCGGCTCGGCAGATCCTCAAGAACAACAGAGTGGGGTTTATCGAATACGAAGAGATGGAGATGATTATTTCGTCGAAGAGAAAATTAAAATCATTGTCGATAACTCTGGTCGCGTAGAATTGGCAAAGGAAACGTTTACCACCGATGCTGAGTGGGCCCCGAGATACCAATTTGATGTCATCCCGAGAACAACAAAAGACTTCCATGAAATGTTACTCTATCATCAAAGAAGCCCAGAATCGCCATTCACCCACGGTCGCATTTGCACGATGGCCATGCCATGGGGAAGAGTAACTCTTGTTGGAAGCAAAGTGATAACTTCAACATATCTGGGAGACAACAAAGTCAGAAAAGAGACCAAGGAACTTCCGGATGGAGAGGAAGAAATAGTAAAGGAACTTGAACAGAAATTTGGAATTAGAAGAGAGGCTTGTTTCTATCCCCAAGGATCTATGTTTTACGGGGTAGACTGGAGCAAAGAAACTCTGTAGGACAAACACGCAATATCATCCCACCTCCTGCCACCCTTTCCTAAGTGATGAGGTAATGTTTTTTGAAGGGTATTTCTCACAGGGCTGCTCTGTCAGCATTAACTGATCTTTGTAACAATTCTGAGGAATGCATAAGAAAAATGGCCTTCCTTCCCGTGACAGGGTTTGGTAGGGGCTGGGGTGAGGGGAGGGGCAGTAGCAGAGTCGTTTTTTCCTGATAAACAGCTCTTGAAACCTTTTACGAGGTAAATTTTGCTTAGCTCATCAACAGCCTGGAGGAGGGAAGGAAGGAATAAATTAGAATCGCCCAGAAAATTCCCCCAACCCCATTTGGTCCTCCACTTAATTGTGGGTAAGTGGGATTATGGTTGGTGGGAAGTAAGGGTGGAGCTAAATCCTAGCAAACTGTTCCTTCAAAGTGGTACTGTGATCAAATTTTACCCCTTGATTCTTTGAGTTTATCACATAGAATTCCATGAAAGAAAAATAAAACATTGTTTTCCATTTGCAAATGTCTGCATTAGTTCCAGAGTTATTTTGAGTTTCAAAAAAATGGGTAAAATATGCAAATGAGATGACTGATGATGGCATACACTCAACCCAATATAAGGTATATAAATAGAGCTGCCTTGGTCAATTTGCAGGGCAAACCATTGAAACTTGGTAGGCTGATACGTTTAGTTCTACAGGAAACACACCAATGGCTATAAAAAATTCCATTCCCATGGCAACTCACTCTTTTCCAGTCCCCATCCACTTGATTTCAATATAGTTAGGGATTTTCAGCTTAAAAAGTGTTTAACAAGGCTGCAAACTTGAGCTAACATAACTATATGCTTGCTGGATCATACATGTGAAGCAGTGTTAGCAAATATCAAATTGGAATGCCAAAGGTGGCCAGAAAAGCTTTTAATATTGGGGAGGTGTGGAACACAGTATGTTGTCATGGTAGCAAAACTGTTAAGCTCTTTCTGTGGAGCACATTTAGTAGAATCTTACTGCAAAGAATCACACATCTCTGATATGGCTGAAATATCTCTTCATCATCTTTGATCAAAGTTTAATTGAGTATATGTGTCCGATCCTTCCGCGCTTTGGCACGCTCGTCTTTCCCCTATCCCTCCAATTCGCGACGCCTGCCAAGCAGGCTATTGAACGACCGATATTTTGACTTGCCAAACTTCAATTTTGCCTTTCAAACTTCAATACAACACAAGAAATCAGAAAGGGAAAGACAAAGTATTGTGAGACTGTTTTCTTCTCAAAGTTAAAACGTAAAAACGCAGGTTGCCCGGCGACTAGGTATGTTTTTGTAGTGGCCCGAATAGGTGACCCAGGCACTGCTAGAGCGCAGTCTTGGCAGCTAACTTCAACTACTGTCTGTTACTAAAATCAACATTTTGTATGAACTACCAACATCTTACAGACCAATACAACATAATGACAATGTTCAGTATTTCCCTGTGTTTATGATTAGCAAGTAGAGGTCACCTCTATAAAACTGTGATTTTTTGATACGTTGCATGACAGCGCTAGTTTCTGTAGACTTTACAGTCAAACTAATTGAAGCGTACCCCTCAAGATTGCATGAATGAACTGATTATTTAAAACTTGAACCGCGCTAGTCGTTTCAAGAATGCAATAATGAATTGATTATTCGAATTTTGAACTCGCTCGCTCGATCCAAGAATACGGCTAATGGGGTTCCGTTTTCGAAAAATCAATTCGCTGTTGCGACAAGTAGGTTTGAAACCTACTAGTTTTTTCTAGAATGCAATAGTGAATTGATTTTTCGAAAACGGAACCCGTTAGCCGTATTCTTGGATCGAACGAGCGAGTTCAATATTCGAATAATCAATTCATTATTGCATTCTTGAAACGACTAGCGGGTTCAAGTTTCAAATAAACAGTTCATTAGTGCAATCTTGAGGGGTACGCTTCACTTAGTTTGACTGTAAGATTGTTTACATTTGCATTTAAAATTCATGGTAAACATTTCAAGTTCACTTTTACTGTATGGTAAGTGTTATAATGTCTAAGCATAAAGTAGCATCTGGGTTTTTAGGCTACTGTTTGCTTATTACAGATTAAAAGCCCAAAATACAACAAAGGTCTGTGCTGTACGGGGTAACCCATTCAGATTTAAGGCTTGTCTCCATAGAGGCCATGTATCTAAACGTTAGACAGATTAAAAGCCTAAAATACAATAAAGGTCCATGTTATTCCTCCATATAAGTCTGGTGGTTGTGAAAACACAGACAACTAATCAAGACCAATCTCTATACTGCCAGTATTATCAAAAATTCTGCTGTAAACTTCCAGTGGTGGATCTAGGGGACTGGGGCCCGGGAGGCCCTTCCCTCCCGCCCAACCCCCTTCATTTTGAGCGAAAAAAGAAGAAGTGACTGAAGGAAGAAAAGCCAGCTGGCCAATTTTGTTTAAAATAATTTAGTTCTGTTTTATTTAATTTTGGTCATATCCACCGTTGGGATCGGTGTGCCGTCTATATTCAACCTCGTTCCCAGGGTCTCTCATCTTACCGCCCCCTGCTCCCCCCCCCCCCCCCCCCTTCGCTCGCTTCAAGGGGCGGTAAGATGAGAGACCCTGGGGACGTGGTTGGTCTATATTTTGTGTAAATTATATCTGGTCAGTGCCGTTAGCTAGTGCTATTTCCGTTCATTACGTTCATCTGAGGTCCTGACGACCAGCTCTCACAGAAACTTTTAGCAGCTTTTGGATCGAATGATTTTGTCAGAAGAAAATTTTAGAGAACAAAGGTAACCGTCCAAAAATTGGGGGACATGATAAAAGTGAGCACATAAATGCCTAAAATAGATCTTATCGCAGTTATCAGCGCTTTGACATGGAAACGAGGCGAAAGGGTCAATAGGCCATTTCCGAGTTCTCTTGTGCCTCTGTTTCAAAACTAGTCTAAGTGCGAAACCTTTCATATGAAAGTGAGTTCTGCACGCAGTTTTATTTTCATGCAAATCAAAGTCATTTTCATAAGAATGGTTTCGCACTAATAACAGCTCTCTTTCGCACTGGTTTTTGCATTGATTTTCTTTTAGCCCCCGTAGAAGGTTTGTTTCTCAAACCGACAATATCGGGAAAAATATATTTTAAAAGTCCCCTGCTGACTATAATAGGTATTATAGGGAAACTTAACGGTTTTCCAAAACAAATTGAAAAGTCTACAGCATCGCCGGGAAAAAAATCTCGAAAGGTTTTAGGCAACCTTCGTCGGACGAAGGGCTAACGCTCCGAAACGTCAGCTTCTGAATCTCTTTACGGTAGGCTTTTGTACATTATGCTAGCCATTCTTTCGAGCATTTTAGTGAGGCAAAAGCATTGAGCATTATTCGAGCATTTGTAGTGGCATTTCCCAGGAAAATTAATATTATTTCCAAAGAATATAGAAATAAAACTATTTTTACGAGAGAATGAAGACTTAAGTATCACTGAAAGGGGACAAAGGATTAACAGAACAACAGATCATTTTGAAACTGAAATTATCTTCTGGTGTATTAAGACTTTAACATACGTTGTTGTTTACTTGTTATTCTAAGTAAGTGTTTTTATTGAGCACTCTGAACTGTAAATTCTGTTGAAACATTCAAATTATGAAAATTGAAAAGCCCTTATGTGTGAGCATTAACCGAGCATTTTAGTGACATTTTTGGGGAAACCGAGCATTTTAGTGGAAAAACTGGAGCATTAAAGTGCACCTAACCCCAAAAAATTTTTTTCCCTAAAACAATAAAGCTTATTTTGTGGAGTAATTAGCCGCAAAAATTTTTCGATTTGGTTAAATCCTCGAATTTCTGTGCCCCATTGAAACCGAGTTTCGTATGGTTCACGACCGAACATAAGGAGTCTGGGGAGAGTAAAGCCGTGACGTCACTTCGAGAACGAAAGCTTCGGCTGTCCCAGTCGGGCCTTTTACTCTGTGTGAGCGTGGAAGCCTTTTTGCCGCACAAGTTTTTCGCTGGGGGCTCCACAGTCGACAGATTTCTGTTTTTATCAACAATATCTTCTACTTCGTCGGATTCTGAAATGAGCTTTGACTCAGAAGACTCGCCTGAAGAGAATGACGACTCGCACTTGTAAACAAAGCAAAGTGAATAGTTAAATGATGACGGCCGAGCTGATTTATATGCTGACAACTCTCTGGCCAACGAAGAATGGATAGACAAAATGAGGTGGATGCTGACAAAGAACTCCAACGAGCTCTGATGGACAGACCCGAAGGCAATGATATGTAGAAGTCAAAGAGACTGTAGCGTGGGGTGTGTATATTTACTAAATTCGCGCATTCTTCGATCTCGCATTAACATACTTTCGTATAAATAAAAAGTCAAGTCCGTTAACTTTCTCAAATTATTTTAACTTCACTCATTCAACGTAGACCAAAATGATTATCCCATGACACAATGTTTGTGTTCTTTTCCTGCGAGTGTGGAAATTGTAGCGTCGCTTCCCTTCAAAAACATCAGCGAATGTTATTGTTGTTATTATTATATTAGAGTGAGTTAGAAGGTTGTCAAGACTCAAAGAAGAGTGATCTTGTTCTTGAAGATATTGGTGCTGATGTTACCTTAAAGTGTGTTACTGAATATCCAGGAATTAAACCTGTATGGCTTCAGAAATGGAGTTTTAAGATTAGTAGTGGGCAAATACAAAACTATCTGTCGGCTGTGCCGACTGACTGCTGTTGTTTCTCAGATCAGATGCAACAACGGCTTCATGAATCGATGGACGGTTATTCCAAATTCGTCTTGCTTATAAGTCACTGAGTCAGCAAAACCCCTTCCTCTCTTAGACTGCGAGCAGTCTCTCTTTTCCTCGAAAATCCGTGGGAAAGAACGCAAAACTAGTAACATGCAAGCGTGACTGTGAGCGTGACTTGAGAGCGGCGATGCCGCGAGCCGCTAGTAGCGTGGGCGTTGGGAGACGAGTGAAACGTCTCCCAACGCCCACGCTACTAGCGGCTCGCGGCATCGCCGCTCTCAAGTCACGCTCACAGTCACGCTGGCATGTTTTCTTGTTTTGCGTTCTTTCCCACGGATTTTCGAGGAAAAGAGAGACTGCTCGCAGTCTATTCCTCTCTCTGAAAATCCAGGCATCGAGAGAGATCATCTGGTTTGAAATACTCTATGGAACAGATCACCGAACTCTTAGACGGCTATCACTTTGCACGAATCGAGCCATCACTTTGTACGTTTCTTCTCTTCAGGACATCTCTCCATAAAACGTATGGCATAAAGGGGAGTACCTCCTGTAAGTTTGTTGTGTTGCTACATCACACTACAGCGCACCTGGCTAGCATTTTTTTTCGAACAACTTTTCCAGCCTTTCCCACAGAAACAAGTAAATATGCGAATCTCAGAATCGTCGTGTTCTCGATTTGACGTCACATCCGGCCCTCGACCCATTCTCCGTTAAACTCGGTCGTGGACCAAAATGGCGGCAATTTCACGTACTTTGACGAGCCATAGAAAATCAAAGATTTAACCAAATCGAAAAATTTTTGCGGCTAGTTACTCCACAAAATAAGCTTTATTGTTTTAGCGAAAAAAAGTTTTTGGGGTTAGGTGCACTTTAAGGCGGAGCATTTTAGTGGGGAAATAAAAGCATAATGTACAAATGCCTTCTTTACGGTGGCCAATTCACATTATCAACCCAGTTGATAAAACCAATTATCTTGTAACGGCTCCCACCGACGCCAGCACCACAGTTTCTTTAGAAACTTACCCCCTTTAAAGTATATTGTACTTGTTTTAATTTCATTGCTGTTTTATTTCTTTTCCTTTCTTCGCCGTGGGGATCAGTCTACCGTTTTTTGCATAGTAACTCGGAAATGGCCTATTTGCATGGTGAAGACTTGTTTCCATATCTCAAATTAAGTGCCCTTGGACGAGAGGTGCCCCAACCTCGT
>JAHPZR010052576.1:0-11144 GCA_019787425.1 Platygyra sinensis
CTTGATGTTTGCTTGCCGCTACAGCTACCTTAACCTGTTACTTGCCTTTGATTGGCAAACATTAAACAATGCAATAGGGTGCATGCATACCTTCATTATACTCACTTTGTGATTCACAGATAACACGAATTATGAGGCTTGCAAATATTATCCCAAGCCCAACAAGCACCCCTGTCATTATACGGAGTATTTTGAAATAATGATAGCATGAGTGATATTCCAAGCCATAAAAGAGGTTAATTTACAGATAATCCTAACAATTAATTATGAAATATGCCTGGCTTCTAGGTTAACTTGACATGTTAATCCTTTGATAGCCTTGGCAAAAAGTAAAACATTAAACCTCTTTTTGAGACTGGCTAGGAGGGAGATGGTCTGTGTTAGCCCAGAAAGTAAGTACCTCATCACCACACCAAATACAACGTAAGTTTCCCACTTGCCTCATGGGGAGTATCCACAGAAGTTAGCCAAGACAGAGGGACTTAACCTGAAGAACCCATATTAGCCATCAAAAACAGCTGCTTGCATTGAGAAATTACATTTCCCACAGTTTCTCAACTACTGGACCTACAAGGCAAAGAACTAGATTCGTTGGGGATCCACATGGGGTATGATATTCAATGCCTGTGGCTATTGCCTCATAAGTACTGGATCTAGCCAAAAACCAATTTTACCTAATTATTAGAATTAAATTTTTCACGACATGGCTCATGTATTTCAAATCCTTTGCAAATGCTATCACTTTTATTTCCTATAATGACATAATTTATTGTCCTATAAGGCTAAAAATGGAACATTACCAATAACATTAATTCCAGCACCTGTAAAAAAGTTATATTAAGTTTAACGTCAGGACACAGTAATGATCACAAGTTCAAACTTAAGCCATTCAAGTTTTTATATAGACTCAAGCTGCAAAGTCATAGGTTTTTACACTATTATTTTGGAAATGTATTGTTATAAATAGTAGCTGTCCTGTGAAAGATCTTTTGCATTAAGCTAGGTATAGGCATGTGATTCTGCATTTTTTTCTGGTAGTGTTTTAGTCATAGGCATGATAACTGTTATATGAGTAGTAGATTGAACCTTGGCATCATGCATCTGATAAAATGCTTATATGTAGAATAGCTTTCAGTTGACAAGTACAAAGGAGTGAACAGCTTTCACACTCATGTTAATATCAGGTTTGGAACAGTGACCTTTCTTCTCAACAGTTTTATTTTCTTTCAATTTCATGTGAAACGTTGACCAGGACTTAGTTTCAGGGATGTTCATGGTACATAAAGTCAAATCTGAAAAAATGAACCAGTCTCGGGGATAAAGAAAATTAAAACCTAAAGGAAACACAACAGATAATATTCTTGTTAAATATGCCTGGCATAAGAGGTTAACTTGGTGCGCTAATCCTTTGATAGCCTTGGCAAACAGTAACGAGTTGAGGCAAAATGACAATTTTTAAAATTGATGTTCATTCCAAAAAAGGAAGTTACAAATAAAGTACTTAGTTATGATAAGTGATCTAACCTGAGAAAGAAATAACTGGAAAAAAACTATGGTCTCTTGGAAACTACCATCCATCCAGCTTATAGTCATGAGACAACTATCTGACTTTGAGGAGACCAAACCAGAGGATTTGCTGCCATGCAGCTACTAGTTTGATTTCATTAAAAAGAAAGAACTTTGGATAAAACATGTGCCTTCAAAGACAACAATGATGGAGTATGACAGCAGTGAGCAAAAGTATGCCAGAGTACTTTGACAAGATCATCACCTCCATCAAAACAGTGTGCAGTCTTGATCAATCAGGGGAAACAGAAACTGTTGGTGTTTGTTCCTTGGCATTGAAGCTTGGCTATTCTCTTAAAAAATGCATGGCCATCTTCACAGGGAAATTAGCACTTAAGGTGGCTCCCTATAGTTTTTTGACCGCGCACAAGCTGATTTAGAAAATCTCGTGATGGTGCAAGCTTTCAAACTCTACACCAGAGTCGTGTGCGGAATTAAGCAGTAAAATGCCAACAAACATGGTGTCCAAATTTTTAAAATTTGTTTATCAAAAATGTTGCATGGAACAGCTCCAGTTTCAAAGCATTTATTGACTGAATAGAAGACCCTACCTTTCCCTGCTTGATTAAAAAGAGAAATGTACGAGATATGCAAGAGCTCCAACCAATGAAGCTGATTTGTTCGATCCCCATGATCACTGAGCGGGGCAAAGCAAGGTAGTATATTACCACACATATTTGCAGTCCTTGGCGTTGTTTGTCACGCCGAAACAAAAGCCAATATATCAGTCAGGATTGGACTCCCCTACAAGTTTAGTCGTCTGATGAGCTCGCGGAGCACAAACTGACGCTTCGAAAATAGAAAACAACAATAGAATTTCAGCAGCCGTCACTGCTCATTTACAAGATGCTACATCTGATCCATAGGGTAAGAATTCCTTATTCCGAATTTTCATCTCCAAAAACGTGTCACAATTTAGACAAAAGTAGCTTTGAGAGGGGACAAAGGAGATTAACACAATTCTTCAGCCTATCAAACGCACCAATGACACCAGAGGGTCATTGATACGCATGCACACGTGGTCGTCTTGAAATTTTATGACCTCACAAACACGCAAATGAAGAAAACACACGCTCACTTTTCTCATGTTTCCCTTTGTGAAATTTTGTGAAAGTTTGTATACCTCATGATATAGATGACTTCCTCACAATATAATTTTTTGACAAAATTTTATCTAAGGATTTCTTTTTTTAAAACAAATATTTGAAATGTATGATTTTTAAGAATCCTCTCGATAAATTTTTTTGATTTTTTCAAATTAAAGTATTGTCTGAAATCGTTTTCACGAGAATGCTGAGTTTCAAGATATATTACTGAGGCTAACTCTAGAAAAGGAAGCAAATAGGTGGAAAATAGCAAAAAATGGTTATCTTTACGATTGTTTGTTGCCATGGCAACAGTCTACAATATACTCATAAGAACGAAAAAGAAATCCCGGATATATGGCTAATCTTCACTGTGAATGCCAGGAGCTTAAAACCAAAGTGGAAACAAATAGTTCATGTTTAGTTCTTCATCCTTCTTCATGTGTAGATACTGTTAATACTGTAGGGAGCCACCTTAACATGAAGGACAATACACTCCTTACAGACCAAAAAAGCCTTGAGAAATTAATGGCTTCAGAATGGAATGATCGTATCTCACATTACTCACTGACCACCCTGCGTGGAAAGAAATTTAACCAAATAGACCTGCTCGCATTGACAGAAGACCTGGAAAAACAGGAAAACAACTCTTGCAAAGAATTTCTGCACTTATGAAAGCACTCAATGAGAATCCTCCCCCCCCCCCATTACATAGCTGAGGAGAATTAACAGAGACATCAACACTTACTCAGCTGATCATTTTTTACAAGTCCAGTGGACGCAAGGCTTCCGAAATGCTTTTGACAACTTTGAAATCAACTCAAACCAGATCAAATGCAGTGTTGCTGTTAATCTAATGTAGTCTGCAAATAACCTATTGAGAGAGAGGTAGGAAAAATATAACAAATAATTGCATTTTAAATTTGATTCATTACACCTCACTTTCCATTTAGTCTATTAATTCACAATAATTAAGCAACTGCATTTACATTTTCTACAGGGAAGTGATTGTTCAACCTTTTCCTGGTAATCTTAAAGTCAAAGCCTGACAGATCGACACATTTATTGTGACGCCAGGTTCACAGCAACTGTTGAAGGGCAAACCTGTCACCTGCCAAACAACTCTTTGCGGTGAGGATAGCGTGTGGGAGATGCTTTACTAATCGAATTAAGGCCCAGAGATTGTGGAAAATCAGCCCTGATTGACGGTGATTTAATTGACGATAATGGACGATAATCGAACGTAAACTGGAATAGAATGCAGTAAATAAACTAATTACTAGATAATAGCAGATACAAGATAACAAGAGTCACGAATCAATAATAGCGAACATTCTGATCATAACTGCGGTGTAACAACGCTTCCAGTAAAAACTTCACATTAAAGACACAACTAAATTATTAGTAATCCCAGGCAGATACACATACGGCTCACTGTCCTAATCCAATAAATGACAACACTCTGAAAGCTTGAAACGATAAAGTTGCACGATGCAATAAAAACGTGCTTGCGTGAGCGCCAATGCAAGCGATGTGGGAATAACTAGCAAGGAGGGGACTTTACTGAATTACCAAGGATTCTTGTAGGAAGCTGCTAAATAAAACTGAGGGGAGTTTATACTATAGAGATTTAACACTAAAACAAGACGAAATAAAACTTTGAAACTGGGCGCTGCCACGTGCTGGACTTAGAACAATAGGCTGTTGTACGAAAACCGAGGCTAAAGGTAGAGGCTTAAACGCGAAACTTAAAAGCTTATACTAAACACAAGCATAGGAAGATAGCTTGTACTTACACATCGGTTCCCGCTTACACTCTAAATAGCCAAGGGTAGCTTAAACTTAATTTTTCTTAGCACGCGTACCGTACGATGAACATAAACTCGAACTACTGGCGGGAATATGCCACTAACACTATCTATATACGTCCACATGTATAAGCTAATGACGTAATTGCTAGGCAACAAATTGGCGAATCAGAAAGAATCAAGATTAATTACTTAATTAGAGAAGCCTAGATATAGTGTTTGTTACATTTATTGAGTAGCCAAAATCTAAGGTTTTTGGAAAATTCTTTCAACTGTAGACTATTTTGTGTCATTTCACAAGTTTAGTATTGATGCTGAATTCTCAGATGGTCTAGCTATAGGGTGTTTCATCAATGACATATAACCAGTCTGGGTATAACTGTGAAATGAGGAAGGTAACCTTCCTATCCATGAAAGAGGTCAACGAAAATATAAGAAAAACAAATGACACTAAAATTTGCCTGCTGTAAGAGGTTGGATGATCATTTTTACAAGTGCCATGGTGGCGAGGCCTCTAAGATGATTTCAAAACTGTCAAAACATGACAGACAAAATTGGAAGCAGTGTATGTTCACCTAGTGTAATAGAAAGTAGTCTACATGAGGAGCTTTGCCCAAGAAAAAAATTCTCAGCAGGAAGTGGTGTGGCCTGTCACAGTGAGGCGACAAATCTCAATTATCACACGGCCGCAAAATTAATTATCTTTTTGGTCCTGTCATACAACAAAATAAACCAGACGCCACAATCCACCTCGGTAATGTTCTTTGGCAAATATGCAACAAGGAGGCAGACACGGGGCAGACCCAATACCATAATACTGCAAGAAAAATTGTAAAATACCGAAATACCATGTCAAAAGTCGGCCAAACATCGACGCTGCATTTTACTTTTAGATCCCTTTATAATCGGTCACGGACCGACTTTTTACTTGTGCTCCTCGGATTGCTGAGCATTTTTTATAAACCGCTTGCTTTTGTTTGGTTTCACCAAATTTAGTCAACGGTAGAGGGAATTAAAAATAGTGAAAAGAAAATCAGAAGTCGGACCTTCCAATACTAAGTCAGCACAACATGGAGATATGCTTTGTTTCTTCGCTCAATATACAGCGTGACATAAGCCACGCAAATGATAAGTTTCCAGTACCTCGCTTGTGTCCTACAGCTAACCACGAGAACTGAACGGATGTGGTCGATGTCTGTACTCTATTGTGTGTCAAAGGTAATTTCTCACTAACTAGGTAATATTCTACTCTGGCGGGACTTTCAAGTTTCAAAAGCATCATGTTTTTGATTTGTAACTCACTTGAAGCATCGATATGGAGGGAGATGGACCCTCGTCCTCCTCCGCATTCAAGGTTTCCAGTTTGTCGAGGGTTACAAGTTCGTCACTTGACCCTCGAAAACATTGGTATGTCCTTACCAAAGAATTTTGTCGAGGTTTCCTGAAGGATTTCGCCAGGAATGAAATTTTTAAGTCATTTCCAGACGAACTTCGGAGTGTCGCTTCGTGGGAACTTCAGCCCGAAAAATCGGCGTATTCCAGCGACTTCAAAAGAAATACAGTATATGTCGCTTTGACCTTTGGTTTAATTGCCGGACTACTACGTCAAAGCGGTCGTTCAGCTAGTGGCGTTCTGTATTCAGATGTATTTATTCCGATTGTAAATCTTCTAAACTCCATTGTGTTGGACATGGAGCACCAAGACGCCATGGACTTTGCTTTTGGCGGGAAAGCGTGCCCGATTATTCAAGCCTCTGAGGAACTCTTTGCAGAACTGACTGAAAAGTCACGGTCAATTGAACTCCTTGAACTCAAACTCAAGAGCCTTCAGGGTCAGGTTGTTGATCTTGAAACGAGTTTAAGCGATATTTCTTCTTCAGAGCCAACATGCTGTTCGACTCCCGTCAACTCTAGTTCACCATCATTGTGCTGCAGTTTGATGGAGGAGACAAAATGCAGCCCAGACCTCGGATCGACAACTAGAAAACGACAAGTGGTAGCCAAGTGCAAGGAAGTGCTCGATTCAATCAGTGACATCTCAGAAAAATATAAAGAATCAATTGCTTGCATTCTAGGAAACAGTTTTATTTATGGCGATGATGCTCAGAGAGAAAATGTGAGAAACCACATCTCAGAGGTGATAAATATTGTGATGGACTCAAAGGGGTCGAAGAAGGGCTTTTCTGAGCTTCTCTCCTCAGAAACACACGCTCGTGTTTTCCAGAGCATGAGAGTTCCGGATTGGGTGCTGTTGTATTTCAAGCTGCACACAAAGCTGCCTGATTCAGCATGGCAGAAGCTGCTTAATTTGACCCAACTTGGAAAGATCGGGGTAAGTCTACTCTCGGGTAATGATGAGTGACACCAAAAGCTTTCGTTCTCTTTTTCTATTTATTGTGTCTAGTTTTGTTTACATACTGCTGCTATTTACTTATTGTGATTTGCTCAATATAAATTATGGTTATGTATTTTCCAAAAAAAATTAAATTATCATCTTTACTTTTATCAAGGTTACTTCCTGTCCAAATAAAAAAAATGTGTGTCTAGTATTATGAGTTTCACAATTGAGCAGTTTAGTGAGCCAAAAGTACTAGTAATTGCAATGGCCCAACACAACAAATCAAATATCGTAACATCATAAGGAACTAGCCAGAAGCAAGTGAACAAAAAGTGACCAAATCACATATACCAAATCGCAATTGGTTTTATTTAGCATATGATTGGCTGAGAGGGTTGCATGCCCAAGATGACTTGACTGATAAGAGATGTGTGTATATACAGTAGGAGTTTAATTTATGATTTCATTAATAGTTTCCTTTTAATTATCCTTAGCGATCTGGTGATACACCTTTACTTCTTTCAAAAAATGAAATCAAGGCTGTAAAGAAGTTAGTATTTTCTGTTGTGCGGAAAACGCTGAAAATTGGTAGAGTCAATGATGCTGACTTTGAAGCATGTGATGTGGACCTACAATCTGTTCTTGTCTGGGCCATACGAGAACAGCGCCTTCACTGTTGTGGCACTGAGGACCTGGAATTTAATGTTAAACTTGATGGCCGTCCTCTTGGTGGTGAGTGTATCAATAACATATTTGTGACCCTCCATGGGAAAATGTACACTAACGATCATCCGTTAAATGTTAGAAAACTAATGAATTGTTAACGGATTGCTAACGGCTTTGAAGTCGTCCTAACGCTTTTTACTAACGTTCTAACGCTCGGCCCTGACCTGCTAACGGTTTGTCTTAACGCTCTAACAGTTTGTTGTAACGCTCTAACGGTTTGTCTTAACACTCTAACGGTTTGTTCTAACGCTCCAACAGTTTGCGTTATTAAACGTTCTGACGGTTTGTCCTAAAGTTCTAGTGACTGATCACCACTTCTAACGGATCATAAGTTGTGGATGATGTGAATGAAATCATATATTATGAACTGCGGAAATTGAATCAGAATGAATCGAATCGGTTCGTTTTTAGACTTTTTTGCAGTCACGTATTATCTCTCACCGTTTAATAAACGTTTACATATTCTGACCATTCACTTTTCATTTCTGTTTGCGTTCTTCGCGACAGTTTGTCTGTAACGAAACAAGCGAGAGACGGAGTCGTAAACAAGCAAAAAAGCAACACCAGACCGCCATCGATAAACGATTCATTGTGCAGCCAACAGTCAAGGCGTCTTTTGTTGTTGTCGTGCAGGCATCGACTAACGAAGAACCCGAAAGAGACATCACATTGCCTGCCGTGAGGCCACAAATTCACGCTCGCGATCGGCAGCACATTCCAAATAAACTTCACTCTGTGAACTATGCTCGTGAATTACCCATCAATAAATGGTGCATCAGGAACACTTTTGTGAAGAAATTCAGCGTTTAAGACAGTCTTTTGAGTTTTGTTTATTACAAACTGTCTGCCAATCGAATGTCGTCCCTCAGTTTTCTGACGAGAAAAGATCATCAGACTAACGGATTCATGAAAACGGATACGGCTAACGCTCTAACGGGCAAGCATTGGGTGCTAACCGATTGACAAACGCTACTAACAGACATGACTAATGCTCTAACGGGCAAGGGCCACCTGCTAACGGATTGACAAACACTACTAATGGATATGACTAACGCTCTAACGGGCAAGGGTCACCTGCTAACGGATTGACTAACGCTACTAACGGTTTTATCAAATGATTCTAACGGATGACTAATGGATAGCTAATGTTTTAGCCCGTTTAACGGAAGATTGTTAGTGTATGTTTTCCCATGGAGGGTCACATTTTAATGCCGGGTGTTTTATTGATTGTGTTATTCTATGGGTTAATAATAATATAATGTTACAAGTATTTTGCAATGAAACTATTTATTTTTGTTGTTTTGTATTCAAGGTAAATATCAAGTGGCTGTAGGTCTGGCACTCATTGACTTTGCCAATAAAAGTTCTGAGAGTGCCTTGTCAGTCTATCCTATTGCTATAAGGAATTGTAAAGAGAATAGGTCAGTGACTACTGCTTGTGTAGCCTGCGAACACAGACGTATTTCCGGCTGTCACTGGTTTGTCTGCATTTTGCTACTACTGATTGTGCAATCATGAACAATTTTAAAGTTTTTTAAAACACACCAGGCATTTTGTGTTTTTGGATAAGAAAGCAGGCATTGAAATGTTGCTGAAAAGAAAAGAAACATCATTTTATACATGTACATTGTATTTTCTAATCGGTTATTTAAGATGTAGTAGAGACTCTAGACAAAAAGAGTTCCCTTTCTTTCATGAGCAGCTTTAGTTGAATTTCGTGATGAATACATTTTTTTCTGTTTATTTCATTCATTAAATTAAGATGAGTTTTAACTTATTTTTTTCCCTATTCTAATATTTTATTAGGGCAAATCTAAAGCAATTGATTAGAAATCTTAATTGCCAGAAGAATGTCATAAAAAACCTGGCATTGTTGTGGATGGGAAAAAGTACAACATCTCTTTCACAGGTAAATAGTGATGTAAATCAATCTGATAAGAAAGGGAATGGATTGAGAAATGCTGTTATTAAGTCAATGGGATAGTATTATTTGTAAATTCTAATGGGAAAAAATTTAAGTTAAAGCTAATTTACATTTTTTTGGGGAATAATTAACTGTTTATAATTAATATTAATAGCCTTGTTAAGTAGCTTACATTTTGCTCATGTTTTAATATCATAACAATCATGCCATTAAATAGGGTAAGGGTTAATTCAACATTTCTTAAATACCATTGGTTCATTTGGAAATTGGACAAACTTACACAGTATGTGAATTGTTCCTTGCATATTGTTTTGCCTCAAACATGTATTTTGAATTGTTCCCCCTTATATGACGTTAAGTGACTCTGGACTACAAGCCTTTGTTGCTTCTCCTGAACAAAAGAGACGATGAGGATTTCCTTCTTGGTGGCAAGGGCTATGGAGTGCAGTGTTGTGCATTTTGTGATGCAATAAGGGTAAGGTTTTCTGTATTTATTTTGATTGTAGCTGCATTAATTAACACCTACTTTAACTGAAAACTGCTTTTTGTACAGGGTTCAATTTTGTTTAATTTACTACTATTATGGTCAGTAATAATACATGTATTTGTTTCAATTTAAATAACCTAATAAACAATGTTAAGACAAAGAAAAGAGATACCAGTATACACTGTATCATTCTCCAATAGCTCTATAGCTCTTTGTGGAAAAATTTATGTTTCTTCCAGCATAAATTTCTAAATGAGGTCAATATTTATAATGTCCATAACTTTATTTTAGGCTTGCACTTGCCATGGAGTTGCTGCAGATGAGACATGCCTGGATTGTTTAAGATCAAAAGCTAACATCGGAAGGTGAGGGTGTTGTGAGCACAACTGACTGTCAAATATAAAATAATTGAAATTTCCAAGGTTAACGTAAGCAACTCAGTCTCTACTTTTGTTCTTTTTTAGGGCTTCAGGCCTTCGAGATGATCTCAATTTTCTTCTGGAGGAAGACTTAAGTAGCATAAATCTTTGCTCTCTACATTGTGAGATACATACATACATACATAAACTTTATTTTATCTCGAATTTAAGAGTAGCTAATTTTATAGCTAATTTTATAGCTAATTTCTCCGAGAGAAAACTAACAAATAGCAAAATATGACAACAAAAAATAGACAATAACATTATAAAATACAATTCTGTGAAATATTTACAATTAAAAGCTAAAATGAAATACATCTATTTACTGAATATTTTGAAACGCGATATTAAAATTAAATTTTACAAAATGCTATAAATTTACATTAAGTTAAGGCTAGCTAATGATTTTTTAAAGTCATTAAGGTTCAAAGTTCGAACATTGTCCGGCAGTGAATTCCACTGTTTAACGGCATGATACGAAAAAGACCGAAGGCCGTAAGAAGTAGTTTTAGGTACAGGGAGTGTCAGAATGTAGTTACCGCGTAAATTATAGGAAGTAGTACGGAGAGTAAACATGTTCCTCATGTAGATAGGATACGTAGTTAGAAATAGGCTTTTGTAAAGTAAAATTGACATATTTTGTATACGTCTGTTGTATAGAGAAACACAGTTGACTTTGTCCAATAAAGTACTGTACGTAGATTCGACATCATTTAGAATGAACCTAAGAGTCCTTTTATTAAGAGCCTCTAGTTTCTCGGTATTTTGCGCACTGCAGAAATGCCACACCG